>JAEAOA010001885.1:827500-1065000 GCA_016746295.1 Potamilus streckersoni | reverse complement strand
GAAAGTCTTAAATGAAGATAACCAATGGGAAGTTCCAACAAAGTATGCCTTACATTAAAATGAAGGTAACCAATGGAAAGTTCCCACAAAGTATGCCTTGCATTAAAAGAAAAAATGATGATAATATTATCAAAGAGACTGAAGCCTTATTGGTTTCTTGGTAATTGCCTAACGTGTGATCACGGAGATAATGCTGCAATTTGTGCTAGTGCAATAAAGTAAAAGTCATCAATATGTTTAGTGACGAAATATAATTTATATCGAACAGATCTAACATTTAAATGTAATAAAGATAACGTACCGTAAGTTGACGAAAGTGAACCATTGCGTCAGTAGAAGCCAGACGATTATAGTAGCAGTACTTAAAATGTATCCAGATAATATTAAAAATTCATAACATATCATTAACGTTAGAGATTAAACTTGAAAATGTAGTACCCTTTGGACTGAATTTGTCTATATATTGCCATCTCGAAGAATATAAATATTTCGGTTTGAGAACATATGAACAGCGCTAGCAGAAAGAAAATCTTATTTTAACAGAGTCCTTACCCACTATGACAAGAACAGGAATGAATACATCATCATTACAGTTTAATCTTTTCGTTGTCGGTACATTTCGTTGTCCTCTGTTGTGGAAGCCTAAGACTTATCCTACATGAAATAAATCCAAAAAGAAAAGGTTTTAATGTAGCTTTATGAAGCTATGATCTTCATACGATTGACTCTTTAATTTTTATCAAAGGAAAGATTTTGACGTAATTAGCAATACGTACACTGCCATTTTTATGAAGTCAAGAATTTAAAGTATTTTCATGGACTGTTCTTCCACTTTTATAATGTAAAGATTTTAATGTAATCGATAAAATTGACTTCCATTCTTAATGTGCAAAGATTTTAATGTAGTCGATAAAATTGACTTCAATTTTTAATCAGTAAAGATTTTAATGTAGCCGATAAGACTGAATCTTTAATCAACCAAGCTGACAAAGATTTCAGCGATGCTGAAAAGATAGATTATTACATATTGATAAAGTAGAGATTTTAGGGAAGATGATAAGACGGACTATGCCATTTATATAAATTAAATATTTCTGGTTAGCTGATAAGACGGACTATGCCATTTATATAAAGATTTCAGAGTTGCTGATAAGACGAAGTAATCAATTTATATAAAGTAGAGATTTCAGCGTAGCTGAGAAAACGGACTATTCGATTTATATAGTAGAGATTTTCGTGAAGCTGATAAGACTGTTTATTCCATTTATATAATTTACAGATTTCAGCGTAACTGATAAGATCGACTTTGTCAGTTCACAGTAAGAAGACTGATACCGACATATTTAGAGCGGAAAGAACAGAATAAAAAGAGGACTGAAAGACGAATATATTTAGAGCGTTAAAGAGCAAAATAAAAAGAAACGTCAAAGTGCGTAGCTAATGAAGACACAACCATGTGTTTGAGTTGATTTGTCTTTTGATAGAGAAAACCTCAAGGAAATGTACGATTTGTTATACATAAGACAAGACATAAACTACTGAAGTTAATGGTATATTAGAATGATTCTTCCTGGCCATAGTGGTGTCCTATTGTCATTTGCAATGGAAAACTTGTAGTGTTCACCTGGTCAAAGGAAAATGTTCTGATTTATTTACATATGAAAGGTGGATAAACATTTTGTATAAACACCAAAACTAATTGATATCACTATATATATATATATATATATATATATATATATATATATATATATATATATATATATATATATATATATATATATAAATTTGTAATCATAGGCAGATATTTATATTAAGTTCGCAGGTGGTGAGAGAGTCTTACAATCCATATTGGAGAGAGAGAGAGAGAGAGAGAGAGAGAGAGAGAGAGAGAGAGAGAGAGAGAGAGAGAGATTCATTTGGAAGAGAGATAGATTTACTGTTACAAGTGTATACGTTTGAAAAAGTAACAGAAAAGACGGAAGACAACAAGCTTTGTAATATGCGGGAAATAATTTATTGCCCTAGAAAACAAAGTGACAAATGAGAAAAGGAACAGAACTTAAGGATTTACGAATTAAATCTAAACATAATCAAAGAATTAAAAGTAGAAGTCCCAAGTAATAAAAAGTCATGAATGAATCTGATGGGGAACTACAGGATTCCATATCACGTGACGAGACTCGTTACTTATGACCTGAATAAGATTACAATATTCCAGTTCATGTTTATGAGACGCATAATTATCAACATATGTTTTGTATGAGTACCCAAGTTTATGAACAAGTGCTTAAATCAAATCCGACAAATACCATCAATTTAATGTGAACTCGGTAAAAGAGTGAAAAGCAATCAGAAATCAGTGGATTTGATTATCATACCTAAGCAGACTTTAAAAGGATGTATGAAAGATGTCACGCAATTTGCCAGTAAAGATTGGCACCTAACTCTATTTTGGATTCTCTATACCATACAAAGATAAATCACATGTTTTTAGTGTTATGTACTTGTAATGCTTCTTGACTGACAACCAGTGAGAACAGCGTTGAAACAGTAAAAATATTTCAGCATTTGTGTCACGGAACTTGTAAACAAAATGGTTCGATGTTGAACTAATGACATTTAGAAACAAAGGGGTTTGAGGGTGATGATTTTCTTTCACTTAATTTAATTTGATTAGAGAGCGGTGACTACTGAATAACACCGTTATATAATCGAAGCTATTTAGAATTAGAATCTAAAGTGAGTCTTGACATTTTTTGAGGGAAAATCAGAACAAAACTATTGCAGTAATGGCAAAGTTAGATCCTTGGAGATTGATATTCAGCTGGAGTAGTGCAACAAAATACACGCAAACGTATACATTTAGTTAAAACTCAAGCCAATATATACAGTTCGAGGTACAACCTAAAACACTGTTAAGTAAACTGGCATAGCAACCTGTACATGTTAAAGTACATTACCATACCTGCCTATACATTTTTATGTACAATAACATACCAAGTTATACATTTTAAGTATAATCGCATACCAACATATCTATTTTTGAATATAATCGCATACCAGACTATACATTGTTAGAGCTTCTAAAGAATATGCTCTATACAGAGTCGTCATTATTATTATTATTATTATTATTATTATTATTATTATTATTATTATTATTATTATTATTATCATCATCATCATCATCATCATCATCATCATCATCATCATCATCATCATCATCATCATCATCATCATTATTATTATTATTATTATTATTATTATTATTATTATTATTATTATTATTATTATTATTATTATTATTATATCAGGAATTCGAGCTTAAATTACCTTTGCTGCATTTGCAATCTGAGCGAAACCTTGTCAGTCTGATGATGATAAAACTAGAAACCCAAGAAGCCATGGAAACACAGCAAGGCAGAAAGAAGACATTAAACAATAAAGATATTACAAAATTCAAAAGATCTCTATTGGTTTCTATTACACTATTATGTAAGAACGCTACATTCTGATAACAGACAAATATAACTTTTTGGGTCTCAAATTGATTAGTGCCGTACATAGCCCATGCCAAAATGAAACTGTTGGTTGGTCATACTAAAAGTACATTGAGAATCGTGGAACAAAAATACAGAAAGACCTTTCTTTAACGCTGACGCAATGCCAGCATTACATCTCGGAGAAAACATTTTGTTACGGATATGCAAAAGACTGATGCTGTTCTGTCAACGGCATCGTGTCCACTATCATACTTTGTGTATACAACTGGATGATCTACACAGAAACAAACGATATTCCGTTCAGCAATCTGAAGTCAAGAATGGTGCAGATGACAAGATAGGCAATGTTAATAATTTGTCATTAAGAACGTATGAAATACAATATGTAAAAGATTGAAAAATTTGTTGAGAAACACTAAAGACAAGTGCTGATTATGGTTACAGCGCAAATCGACTTGTTATCCCACCAGGAGGTTCGAGTTGCAAATTGCATGCAAAATAGTAATAATGATTCAGATTGAAACTCAAACGATAAAGGATGATTATTTTATTAGACTTCTTAAGGAGTGGTAGATTTATTCAAATAAAATAAAGCATGAACTGTACGCATACATGTAAAAATAGCAGGCTTTTTCAGATCAAATATGTATTGGGTTTAGAAAGCGAGGTGTAAAATCCATTAGTGAGAATTAGTGTCAGTTAATGAGGCACAACCACATTTAGTTTGAGTCTTGGGTATAGGTAGATACTGACATGTGGACAATCTAATAAGAGTCCAATTTAAGTCTAATTAGGGTCTAGTTTAATGACATGAAGATTAGTGTCCAATGTAATGACAGAATTTTAATATTATGCTTGTCGTTGACATCATTTATTTTGTAATCTTCCGCCATTATGTTTATTTAGTGACAAATCAGTATCCCTACCATTGAAAATCGAAAGCTTTTGCATGCAATAATGTAAGGACTATAATGCCTTCTTACATCTTGTTTCAGATAAAATACAACATAAGTGACGTTAAATAAAATAAACTACTCACCACAGTGAAATATTTTATATGATAAAATTTTCACAGAATTGTTGTAAAAGTTGCCTTGGAAAAAAACGCTGATATGTAAGGACTGTTTAATGTCTCAGGAAGTTCATCAATTCTTCCTTTTTATAAATTCAATCTCGACTTGGAGTATTCATGACTGCGTTGTTCATTTGTAGACGAAATATTTGAAAGTGTTTAAAGAACTACTATCGATGCGAAACAACAGTCTAAATGGCCATGAGCTATACCAATCAATGTTTTGAGCGGTACAAGTATGCAATTGCGAGTAACTTTCCTTGGTAAAATTATTATAGCAAAGTATGCAATGTGTAGTGTAACTACGCCACCAACAATATATACAATATGTAATATAACTACATCATCAATATCATTTTGATGTTTACTATCTTATGGATTGGTTGTAAATACATTTGGATGCGAGTTATACCACCTGCTCTTTCTATCACTATTTGCAATGTTTGAAAAGCAATTGCCAATGTGTTCGCTGATTGTTTAATTAAATCTTACATATCAAAATGTTGATCTGTTTTATTTCTTACGTCATAAATACTTAGGTACCTGCCAAATAGTCTATAAACTTAGATGGAGTCACATTTTACCATCTTATATAGTTTGTAATACCTAGAGAAGAAGGTATTGATTTGTGCTGGAAAGGGTTATTCCTTCGTACGTATGAAGAACGACTGTAGAACGACATGTGATTTGTAATTGATGATAGCTGCACTTCATCTACCTCTTGAATAATAATAAATTTCCCTGCAGAACTATACAACCGTCTTTGGACAAGAACAGTTAGTGAAATTATTTCTAAACTGGAACAGAGCAGTACGAATTGTGATTCACAGTAATCATTCTGGACATATGTGTAAAACCTTCGTCTGACGTCATCACCCTCCATCTTGGAACGGAAATGAGATTCAGACTACTTCAATTAAAACTGTTTTTGTTTACAGGACGTTTGTATTTTTCACAATATTAGAACATATTTTGGATATTCTTTGCAAATCGTATGTCTTATTTTTATTTTCACATTTTCATCGTGTTTTCTAGAGAAATATATTACTTTTGTTCAAATTTACAAAGTCTGTACATTACTTTAAATGAGACAAAACGAAACAATATAAGCTAGGTTTTCATTTGGCCTATTCAGAGTAACGTTGGGCATTAATATGATGAATTTTGAATAGACTGAATTTAAGTTTCTGAAAGATTGTATTTTCATGAAATTAGAAGCAATAACTGTTCAGTTTATTTAACAGGAGATATGCATGCAAAAACAATCACGATATCAGCAAATATAAATAGTGCTAAGAATTCGTTACACCACTAGTGTCACGCGATTTGTCAATACAGTAACAAACATGAAATTGAACCATCCTTTCTGAGAAACAAACGACTTTTTCAGATTTCAGGAAGACGATTACAACCGTGCCCAAAATAGAAAAAAAAAACTATTTTTTCATTGATAACGCCATGTGTAATTACAATAACGCGCATAAGCGAGTTTCAAAATTTATCAGCAGGAGTTAGCTGCAGAGTCTTCGAAGTACAATCAAGTCTCAGTAAGTTAAAATCTAATTAACAAACAATTGTCTAATTAGTTGGCTTAGATAATTCATAAAACAACGCCATCCATCAGAATATATTTTCCAGTACTCGTCGTCCTTGAGATTTTGTATAAAGAAACGACCTCTTCTCTCAAATACGGTTAATAATAGGTTGATCATATGCCCATATCACAAACTCTAAGAATGAAATATTTACTTTTAAGAATTGTAACATTAACAATATAAACGGTAAACCTGTTATATACAGTGCATACAATAAACATTTTATATACATTGTATACAGTAAACATTCGATATAACCGCTCCCGTGACCTAGTGGTTAGAGCGTCCGCCTCGGACGCAGAAGGTCGTGGGCTTGATCTCCGGTCGAGTCATACCAAAGACTTACAAAAATGGTACTAACAGCTACCTCGCTTGACGCTCAGCATTAAGAGGTTAGTGTAAGGACGGGTAGGCTTGGAGTCAGGATAATGTGACTGGGTGGGACTTCATGCTACATGTCTGCGGCATGATGCCCCAGTGCTGGACATCACTATAAACTACCATACTGCAGACATCGTATCGATATGACTGAAAAATTGCTAAAGCTACGTTAAAAATAATAATCCCATCACATCACACCAAGCATTCTCTATAC
This sequence comes from Potamilus streckersoni, assembly GCA_016746295.1. Lineage (NCBI taxonomy): Eukaryota > Metazoa > Mollusca > Bivalvia > Unionida > Unionidae > Potamilus > Potamilus streckersoni. Next base: position 1,058,232 of record JAEAOA010001885.1, on the reverse strand, counting down.
ATTGTATACAGTAAACATTTTATATACATTGTATTCAGTAAACATTCTATATACTTTGTATACAGTAAACATTATATATACATTGTATACAGTAAACATTCTATATACATTGTATACAGTAAACATTATATATACATTGTATACAGTAAACATTTTATATACATTGTATACAGTAAACATTTTATATACATTGTATACATTGGGGAAACATGACAGTGACATATTTTTTACTAATAATTTTGCCAACTGAAAAATTTGTATCACGTAACTTCATACATAAAATACGATCAAGGTTATTGTCACAGACCGTAAAAGGATGTGCAATACAAGTTCTCATTCACACAAAATGTTTTATCCATCGAAACATTGACGATAGAGAAAAGAAAGAAAAAATCGGTTGTGACATTATTACTTATGTTATTGGTCTTTTCTATTACCGGTCAATAATATCATCCTTACCGTATGCAGACATCATCTTGTGACATCATTATTTTACTGTTCTTAGAGTCTTTTCTAATATCATCCTTACCGTATGCAGACATCCTCTTGTGACATCATTATTTGCTGTTCTTACAGTCTTTCTAATATCATCCTTACCGTATGCTGACATCATCTTGTGACATCATTATTTGCTGTTCTTACAGTCTTTCTAATATCATCCTTACCGTATGCAGACATCATCTTGTGACATCATTATTTGCTGTTCTTAGAGTCTTTCTAATATCATCCTTACCGTATGCTGACATCATCTTGTGACATCATTATTTGCTGTTCTTAGAGTCTTTTCTAATATCATCCTTACCGTATGCAGACATCATCTTGTGACATCATTATTTGCTGTTCTTAGAGTCTTTTCTAATATCATCCTTACCTTATGCAGACATCATCTTGTGAAAGGCAAATCTGCTATACTGAATCAGTAATAGGAAGGAATGGTTGTTTTAAAAAAATTAAACTCGCAAAACAAAATAAACTTTCATTTTCCCATGCAAACAGTAAATTTAAATAATTGTTCCGACCTTTGTTATGATAAACAAGTAGTATTTTCGTCTATTCTGTTTTATCATCTTCAACTGGTAAAGCTACACGGCAAAGTCTAAAAACTTTTCCCCGACTCAATTCAGCAGGCATTGGATAAATTGCCAGTTACACGACTGATGATGTGCACACTCAAGCATTACTTTACATGAGTCACATGCCTAAATGTCTAATGTGCATAATCAGTCCTCACTTTACACGAACGATGTGCACATTCGTGCATCACGTTGATAGGAGCTTAAAAATTGAGCATTTATACAAAACTATACAGGTAACTAATTAATTAGCAGGAATGAAATAAGTTTAAAAAGCAAACAGGAACTGCACTCTAGGAAATATTTCTCAGAAATGTAAAACGTACACGCTGTGAATGGCTTTGTTTATTTCAATTTTACTTTCCATTTTGGAAGTTTTGTGGGTAACTGATGATATCAGGGTCTTCGAAGATATCGGATATTTGAGGATATCCATATATAGTGCAGGATACTGATCATAAACGAACATTTGCATTGAGAGTGGAGAAAAGCCCAGCTTACTTCATTGTATCGTAATTATCTTTATAATTGGTGCGTTTAGTAAAGGGTATTAATATACATTCATGTTTGTTAGAGATAAGACTTTAGAGCGCTTCGATATTGCATAGATTGGACTGTTTTACAATGATGATGAAGATATTGCTTAGATTGGACTATTTTACCATTATGATGAAGCTATTGCTTAGATTGGACTATTTTACCATTATGATGAAGCTATTGCTTTGATTGGACTATTTTACTATGATGATGAAGCTATTGCTTAAATTGGACTATTTTACTATGATGATGAAGCTATTGCTTAGATTGGACTATTTTACTATGATGATGAAGATATTGCTCAGATTGGACTATTTTACCATTATGATGTAGCTATTGCTTAGATTGGAATATTTTACCAGTATGATAAAACTATTGCTTAGATTGGACTATTTTACTATGATGATGAAGCTATTGCTTAGATTGGACTATTTTACTATGATGATGAAGCTATTGCTTAGATTGGACTATTTTACCATCATGATGAAGCTATTGCTAAGATTGGACTATTTTACCATTATGATGAAGATATTCCTTAGATTAGACTATTTTACCATTACGATGAAGATATTCCTTAGATTAGACTATTTTACTATGATGATGAAGCTATTGCTTAGATTGGACTATTTTACCATCATGATGAAGCTATTGCTTAGATTAGACTATTTTACTATGATGATGAAGCTATTGCTTAGATTAGACTATTTTACTATGATGATGAAGCTATTGCTTAGATTAGACTATTTTACTATGATGATGAAGCTATTGCTTAGATTGGACTATTTTACCATCATGATGAAGCTATTGCTTAGATTGGACTATTTTACCAACATGATGAAGCTATTGCTAAGATTGGACTATTTTACCATTATGATGAAGATATTCCTTAGATTAGACTATTTTACTATGATGATGAAGCTATTGCTAAGATTGGACTATTTTACCATTAAGATGAAGATATTCCTTAGATTCGTCTACTATACCATTATGATGAAGCTATAGCTTTGATTGGACTATTTTACTATGATGATGAAGCTATTTCTTAGATTGGATTATTTTACCATTATGATGAAGATATTCCTTAGATTGGACTCTTTTACTATTATGAAGCTATTGCTTAGATTAGACTATTTTACTATGATGATTAAGCTATTGCTTAGATTGGACTATTCGACCATCATGGTGAAGCTATTGCTTAGATTGGACTATTTTACTATGATGATTAAGCTATTGCTTAGATTGGACTATTTTACCATCATGATGAAGCTATTGCTTAGATAGGACTATTTTACCATTATGATGAAGAGATTGCTTAGATTAGACTATTTTACTATGATGATGAAGCTATTGCTTAGATTGGACTGTTTTACTATGATGATGAAGCTATTGCTTAGATTAGACTATTTTACCATCATGATGAAGCTATTGCTTAGATTGGACTATTTTACTATGATGATGAAGATATTGCTTAGATTGGACTATTTTACTATGATGATGAAGATATTGCTTAGATTAGACTATTTTACTATGATGATGAAGATATTGCTTTGATTCGACTATTTTACTATTATGATGAAGCTATTGCGTAGATTGGACTTTTGTACCATCATGATGAAGCTATTGCTTAGATTGGACTATTTTACCATCTATTGCTTAGATTGGACTATTTTACCATCATGATGAAGCTATTGCTTAGATTGGACTATTTTACCATTATGATGAATATATTGCTTTGATTGGACTATTTTACTATGATGATGAAGCTATTGCTTAAATTGGACTATTTTACTATGATGATGAAGCTATTGCTTAGATTGGACTATTTTACTATGATGATGAAGCTATGGCTTAGATTAGACTATTTTACTATGATGATGAAGATATTGCTTAGATTGGACTATTTTACCATTATGATGTAGCTATTGCTTAGATTGGAATATTTTACCAGTATGATAAAACTATTGCTTAGATTGGACTATTTTACTATGATGATGAAGCTATTGCTTAGATTGGACTATTTTACTATGATGATGAAGCTATTGCTTAGATTGGACTATTTTACCATCATGATGAAGCTATTGCTAAGATTGGACTATTTTACCATTATGATGAAGATATTCCTTAGATTAGACTATTTTACCATTACGATGAAGATATTCCTTAGATTAGACTATTTTACTATGATGATGAAGCTTTTGCTTAGATTGGACTATTTTACTATGATGATGAAGCTATTGCTTAGATTAGACTATTTTACTATGATGATGAAGCTATTGCTTAGATTGGACTATTTTACCATCAGGGTGAAGCTATTGCTTAGATTGGACTATTTTACCAACATGATGAAGATATTCTTTAGATTGGACTATTTTACTATGATGATGAAGCTTTTGCTTAGATTGGACTATTTTACCATCATGATGAAGCTATTGCTTAGATTAGACTATTTTACTATGATGATGAAGCTATTGCTTAGATTAGACTATTTTACTATGATGATGAAGCTATTGCTTAGATTGGACTATTTTACCATCATGGTGAAGCTATTGCTTAGATTGGACTATTTTACCAACATGATGAAGCTATTGCTAAGATTGGACTATTTTACCATTATGATGAAGATATTCCTTAGATTGGACTATTTTACCATTACGATGAAGATATTCCTTAGATTAGACTATTTTACTATGATGATGAAGCTATTGCTAAGATTGGACTATTTTACCATTAAGATGAAGATATTCCTTAGATTCGAATACTATACCATTATGATGAAGCTATAGCTTTGATTGGACTATTTTACTATGATGATGAAGCTTTTGCTTAGATTGGACTATTTTACCATTATGATGAAGATATTCCTTAGATTGGACTCTTTTACTATTATGAAGCTTTTGCTTAGATTAGACTATTTTACTACGATGATTAAGCTATTGCTTAGATTGGACTATTTTACCATCATGATGAAGCTATTGCTTAGATTGGACTATTTTACTATGATGATTAAGCTATTGCTTAGATTAGACTATTTTACCATCATGATGAAGCTATTGCTTAGATTGGACTATTTTACTATTATGATGAAGATATTGCTTAGATTAGACTATTTTACTATGATGATGAAGCTATTGCTTAGATTGGACTGTTTTACTATGATGATGAAGATATTCCTTTGATCGGACTATTTTACTATGATGATGAAGCTATTGCTTAGATTAGACTATTTTACTATGATGATTAAGCTATTGCTTAGATTGGACTATTTTACCATCATGATGAAGCTATTGCTTAGATTGGATTATTTTACTATGATGATGAAGCTATTGCTTAGATTGGACTATTTTACCATTATGAAGCTATTGCTTAGATTAGACTATTTTACTAAGACGATGAAGCGATTGTTTAGATTGGACTATTTTACTATGATGATGAAGCTATTGCTTAGATTGGGCTATTTTACCATTATGAGCTATTGCTTAGATTGGACTATTTTACCATTAATTGGCTATTGCTTAGATTGGACTATTTTACTATGATAATGAAGCTTTTGCTTATATTGGACTATTTTACCATGATGATGAAGCTATTGCTTAGATTGGACTATTTTACCATTATGAAGCTATTGCTTAGTTTAGACTATTTTACCATGATGATGAACCTATTGCTTAGATTGGACTATTGTACTATGATGATGAATCTATTGCTTAGATTGGACTATTTTACCATTATGAAGCTATTGCTTAGATTGGACTATTTTACCATTATGATGAAGATATTGCTTAGATTAGACTATTTTACTATGATGATGAAGCTATTGCTTAGATTGGACTATTTTACCATCATGATGAAGCTATTGCTTAGATTGGACTATTTTACTATGATAATGAATATGTTGCTTAGATTGGACTATTTTAGTATGATAATGAAATTATTGCTGTGAGTAACTATATTGGAACTATATTTTTTAAATTTTGTTCTTTTGTTATGAAGAGTGAAAACATTCTTGGAAACTAGTTAAATAGAACATCTTGTGTTAGTTGATCTAGAACCTTCTTTGTAGATCCTCTTTGAACGAATACTCAGAAGATTGGACCCTCCACTGTCTATTCCACACATTTTCTACCGACTAAGTAAATACCAAATCTTACTAAAATCTTTTGGTATCTCTTTTAAATGATGATCCAAAATATATTATATTGTGTAGTACAAACCTGCAACCAGTATGGAACAAATAGCTTTGCTAATGATTTGTACAACAATGCTTTTAATGCGGATTCGAAAGCTATGCAAATGTATATTGTTGTTGTTGTTCTGGGGCTTAACGCTATTAACGCCATTTTTCAGTCAGCACACGATAGGCTATAGATGGCGGCCCGTATTGAAGGTGGAGGAATAAACGGGGAAATCCGCGGAAAGAACCACTGACCCACGAGAAGTTACTAGCAAGCTTTCTCACATATCCACATTAGCCGAATCTTAGATTCGAACCAACGCAGACAGAGGTGAGATGGCAGTGATCCACTCGGGGCCTCTGCAAATGCATAGTAAAAACATGCAATCAATATTGATCCAAAAGCTATGCTAATGTATAGTATTAACATGTAGTAAAGGTGCATCCAAGGATAGCTTCAGATATGGACAAATTATTCCATAAGGTCTAAACGTTATTTAATAGTGAGTAAAACACAGTTCCCAAAAAGATAAATTAAATAGCCGCTTAAAATTATGAAACGGTTTTTGAAGGTATTTTCCACTTTTCACACTGAAAATATGTGAAAACTAAAAAATCGTTAAAAATAAAATGAAATCTAAATTAAACGTCAGAACAGAAAGATGTACAACAAAACAAACATTTAGGACTGCAATACAGAGAACACGAATATTAATGGTAAACATTGGGTTATAGAAAGTGAATGTCGTTAAATATGGCTTTTAACAAAACACGCTAAAAACTCATGAATGTCGTTAATATATGGCTTTTAACAATACACAGTTAACTTCTTCACACGAGAATAAACATTGCTACTAATGTTTGAATCGAAGTAATGTTAATCATGTTTAATATCGAAATCCGGATAGGCTGGATTCTATTTCCGTTTGAAGTTTGCTTATAATAAATATTCACAGAGTCTGTAACTCACTCTCTGTTAGAAACAACGCTTGTACTTTTTGTTCCAGAAACCATCAGTCAGTAGAATCACTGTATCAAACTTGCCAGCTGTATACAGCCTGAGTTTTAATGTAAATAAGAGCTAACGTTGAATAGAGAGACTTTACAAACTTCTTGTTCTTACTCTATAGGACATACCATATATAGACTCTTGAAAGACAAATCCAACTGCAAATTGCACAATCTCAGATGTGGGTCTGTGCAGTCTATCAGAAATATTCAGTAGAATAAGCAACACAGAACCTGATCTGCAGACGCATTATGCTACGGCAGATATACGTTGTTTGCTGGTTGTCTCTATTTTTAGGCGGATATATGTTATGTCAATTTCTTAAAGGAAGAAAAATCGAATACTATGTGCACAATACAATACGTGTGATATTTATTCATTACACAAATCGAAAAGAAAAAGGACCCCTCCAAAACATAACAACAAAAATCTAACACAAGATTACAAGAATATTGGTTGTTAAAAGCTGAAAAAGAAATTGATGAGACTGATTATATTTGGACTGAATACAGAAATATCAACAGCTGGCCTGACGACAATACGTAGATATGCTAAAGAAAAGACACTGATGCCATCAAACGTTGGGGCTCAAAATGATTTAAAGATTTCAATCCAAGCTGAATACTGGTCAGTGCTTATGCGACCTCGAAAGAAATAACAAACTAATTTCTTACATTCAAATTGTTTTCATGTTTTCGACAATCCCATCATGATAATTATCAACACATTTCATGCCCTAAAACGAATTGTCAATTTCAATGGTCATGTCATGCACTGTTATGTCATTTACTGATTTGCTGGGGAGTAATAGTGTACTTCCCCTATGTCAATTTTTCGTTACTTCACAGATATTAATAATGAACAATTTTTCCTAACAATTTAGATTTATATTTTTTAAACTATATTTTATATAAGAAAACGCCGTGTTTAGTTTTTTATGTGGCACTATGATTGCATGTGTCTTGAATCTGTAAGAGTATAGAGGGTCAACCTTTTTGATGGAGAGCTGGATGCTTCTCTCTATCATTGCAGATGTGGCACGAATCCTGAATGATACACGGTCTATGTAATATTTATTGAAGGAGAGTTGAACACAAATCTAAAATATGCAGTGGTTTCATCAATCTAAAATATGCATTAGTTCTATCAATCTAAACTACGCAGTAGTTTCACCAATCTAAAATATAAAGTGGTTTCACCAATGAAAAATATGACGTAGTTCCACCAATATAAAATATCAAAAAGTTCCACCAGTCTTTAATATGCATTAGTCTCACCAATCTAAATATTACAATAGTTCCATCTATGTAAAATAAGCAGTAGTTCCACCAATCTAAAATATTAGGTAATTCCACCAATCTTAAATTTGAAATTATTAATTTTGCTTCTTTTGTGAGCATCCTGCTTGTTCTGCGCATTGTACTATCCTACCTATATTTGTTCCTAGATGGAATGGTTAGTGTCCGAGATTAAATGTGTAAAACAGAGTAAACGTTGCTACGGCAACATTACTACAAGACCCTAACTTAGTCTTCATGACAATCTCTAAAATTATGAAAATGTTAAATACCTTCCTATTGTAGGCACGGGCTTCATTCTTCTAACAGTGGATGTGTTTTATACACGGCCATACAATGAAACAGGACAAAGGTAAATAACTCCAGATTGGACACAAACACGCAAGCGCACGCACGCACGCACGCACACGTGGAATCAAACAGTCACCAAGCAATTAGTTAAGCTTTATGATAGTCTGTATCATGTCATTAATAATTATTATTTTTCTGAGATTTGTTAATTAAATTTGGCCTTAAAAAAGTCATGAATTAAATGACCATTGGAAATGTCCCACAAAGTATGCCTTACATTAAAATAAAAAATTATGATAATATTCAAAGAGACTGAAGCCTTATTGATTTCATGGTAATTGTTTAACGTGAGATCACGGGGATAATGCTGCAATTTGTGCTAGTGCAATCATGTATAAGTCATCAATATTTGTAGTGACAAAATCTAATTTATATCGAACAGATCTAACATTTAAATGTAATAAAGATAACGTACCGTATGTTGACGCAAGCGAAGCATTGCGTCAGTAGAAGCCAGACGATTATAGTAGCGGTTCTTAACATGTATCCAGATAATAATAAAAATTCATAACATATCATTTAAGTTGGAGATCATTAAATGAAAATGTTTTATCCCTTAGACTAATTATATATATATATATATATATATATATATATATATATATATATATATATATATATATATATATATATATATATATATATATATATATATATATTATTGCCGACTCACAAAAACTAAATATTTCAACATGAGAACATATGAAAAGCACTAGCAGAAAGAAAACCTTATTTGAACATAGTTCTTATCCACTATGACAAGAACAGGAAATAATACATTAGTTGTTTCTTTTCACTGTGGGTACATTTCTTTGTTCTATGTTGCTGAAACCTAAGACTTATCGTACGTGAGATAATTCCATAAAGTAAAGGTTGCAATGTAGTTTATGAAGCTAAGATATTCATAAGAATTTCTCTTTAATTTTTTTCAAAGATATAATTATAACACAATTAACAATAAGGACACTGTCATTGTTATGAAGGTCAAGAATTTAAGGTACTAACTTGGATTGTTTCTTCCATTTTTATACAGTAATGATTTTGCAATCAATTAAATTAACTTTTCCATTTTTAATCCGTAAAGATTTTAATGTAGTCGATCAGATTGAATTTGTAGTCAATGAAGCTGATAAGATAGACTATTCCACTTATATAACGTAAAGATTTCAGCGTAGCTGATAAGACCGATTTAGGCAGTCCACTGCAAGAAGAAAACTGAAAGACCGACATATTTAGAGTGGAAAGAACTGAATAAAAAAGAAAACTGAAAGACCGACATATTTAGAGCGGAAAGAACTGAATAAAAAAGAAGACTAAACGACGGATATATTTAAAGTGAAAAAGATCAGAATAAGAAAGGAACGTCAAGGTGCACAGTCAATGAAGAAAATACAATATGTTTCAGCTGTTGTGTGCCTTGCGGGAGAACGCCTCGAGGAAATGTACAATTGTTGGGCATAAGACTACAAAAACTACTGAAGTATATAGTATATTAGTATGATTCTGGCTGGCCACTGTTGTATCTGTTGTCATTTCAAATCGACAAATTCTTGTGTTCACCTGGCCAAAGAAAGGTTATTTATTTGCGTGTGAAATGTGGATAAATATTTTGCAATAAACACAACAACTAATGGATATCATTATACATACATACATACATATATATATATATATATATATATATATATATATATATATATATATATATATATATATATATATATATATATATTTGTAACATAAGGAAGATCTTTCTATCCAGTTTGCAGATAGTGAGAGATTCTTACATTAATGTAACAGAGACAGAGACGTACGATTCATTTTGCAGAGAGAGAGAGAGAGAGAGAGAGAGAGAGAGAGAGAGAGAGAGAGAGAGAGAGAGAGAGAGAGAGACTAAATATCCATTTTGAAGAGAGATAGATTTACTGTCTGTCTGTGCTCTTGAAAAATATAACAGAAATGAATGAAGACAGCAAGGTTTGTCAAATGTAGCAAATAATTTATTTCCCTTGAGTACAAAGTGACAAATGAGAAAATAAAAAGAAACTAAGGATTTACGAATTAAATCCCCCAAAAAATCAAAGAATTAAAAATAGAAGTCCTAAGTAATAAAAAGTCATGAATGAAGCTAATGGGGACCTATAGGATTCCATATCACGTGACGAGACTCGTGCTTATGACATGAATAAGGTTACAATATTCCAGGTCATGTTTCTGAGACGCAAAATTATCAACATATGTTTTTCGTATGAGTACCCAAGTTTATGAACAAGTGCTTAAATCAAATCTGACAAATACCATCAATTTAATGTGAGCACGGTAAAAGAGTGAAAAGCAGTCAGAAATCAGCGGATTTAATTAGCAGACCTAACTAATCTTTGAAAGGATGTAGGAATGATGTCACGCAATCTGCCAGTAAAGCTTGAAGACTAGTTGGCACCTAACTCTATTTTTGGATTCTCTATGCCACACAAAGATAAATCACATGTTTTTAGTGTTATGTACTCCTAATGCTTCTTGACTGACAACCCGTAACAATACCGTCGAAACAGTCAAAAAATTCGAGCATTTGTGTCAGGCAATTTGCAGACAAAATGGTTCGATTCTGAACTAATGGCATTTATAAAAAGGGGATTTGATTAAATTTATTTAGACACTATTTAATAACACTGATATATAATCGAAGCTTATTTAGAATTACAAAGATAGTTCCTTTAGACATTTCTGAGCGAAAATGACAACAACGCCTTTAAAGTAATGGCAGCAATATATCCTTGGGAATTGACATTCAGCTCGAGTACCGCAATAAGATACATTCAAACGTATACGGTTTGTAGTTAAAACGTGTACTAATTTATACTGTTTGAAGTATAACCTAAAACAATGTTAAATAAACTGGCATATCAAACTATATATTTGTAAGTAAAATAGCACACCAATCTATACATTTTGAAGTATAATCGCATGCCAACGTATACAAATATAATTATAAGATATACCAATCTATCCATTTTTAAATATAATCGCATACCAACGTATACATTTTTAAGTACAATTGTATGCCAGCAAATATATTTTTAAGTAAAATCGATTGCAGTTTGAAGTTTAAACGCACACCAGACTATGCAATTTAAAATTCAATCACATACCAGTCTACATACTTTTAAGCAAAATTGATTGCAGTTTTTAGTTAAAACGTATACCAACCTATACACTTCTAAGAATAATTGCATACCAGCCTATACATTTTTTAAGTATAATCCCATACCAACCCATACATTTTTAAGTAAAATCGCATGCCAGGCGATATATTTTTAAGTATGATCGATTGCATTGTTTTAAGTTAAAATGGAAGTAGTAATAGTAAATAAAGTTTCTTTCTCAGATACCCTCTACCCCTTCAAAAACCCCCTATGTTAACATTTTCAAGCACCCTTTTTTAGCTCAAAATAATGACTTTTCTAATATATTTCTGATAAAATATTTAGTCGGGGTTCTGTTTATTTTATTGGGTTTCTGCATAGACACCTCCCCCCAACGAATTGCTAAACTAAAAGTAATTTTAGAGGTTCTGAGGGCTGTCTAGGCTTTTTTGATTTCATGTACACTCCACATCATATTTTCAACGTCGGTATTTGATTTCTTGCAACGGGAAAGTCAATGCCATTAAAATTTAATTTTGACGCTTCACTAAATACTTGTCAATGCAATCAGTATTTCTTTTAATGCTGCAAATATCAAAGAAAGAATATCCTTCTGGAAATCATCTACTATCAAAGTTTTTTACGTTTGTGCAACATTTTTTGTTTTCAATTTTTTGAGGGAGATTAACACAAGAACTATGGCGAAATACCTTATAATTCACTGTGTGATATAAAACTTCTTATCTCATTTCGAATTTCCATCCTGATACTTATGTAGTAATTTCATCTAATTTTTAAAATATTTTTCTTGCTGTATTTCATCAGCGACTGAGAAAATATTTGTTCTAGCTAATATTTTTCGTGTTATAGCCATTAAATATGGTTTGGTAATCTTGTTGACGAAATCTACATTTTCAAAGATTATATCAACTATATCTTTATGAGGTGCAATGTAATTTTGAAACAATAACAAGAAGCTGCACTATTAGCTTGATACTTTCAGCATTGCATGTTTTTGGTCACAAATGGATATAAAAGAGGAAAGAAATTTGAAGAGTAAAAATGTGCCAAAATATCTTGATTATGAAACCGATAGCTGTTGTCAATTCCTGCAAAAGCAGTGTCTATTTTTTATGTTCTCATATAAAGCTCCTTTTGGCTTTATCACGTATCTTCAGCATTGTTATATAATGTAATAGTACATCTTATCGATGGTTCGACTGATATCTCACTGCACCGAGCACCAACTAGTTGAACAATAAATTAGAGATATAAATTGCTTATATCATAACGACACCAAATTTCTCAAGAGAGCAAGTGTATTATTACGTTCACTACAAGTCAAGTCCAAGTTTGTAGGAAAGTTTTTATTTATAGTTATTTTGTGACGAAATTCCAGAAGGACAACGATTATATCATGTCGACGGCGCAATTACCGATGATAATATTGATAAATTGTCATTACCAGATGAGTTTCAACCTTATCCTCTTTTTTGATCCTCATGAAGAAGAACTAAAAACAGTATTAGGTTATTTGGATAATACTGGATATCTTAAAATAAATGATAAAGGAATAAAACATATTTTGTTTGTTATTATAGCTATAGATTTGTTTATAAAACGTTTAACAGATCTATACATAATGATGTAGTGATAGAACACGTCAACGATATTAGAACAATCAGTTGAAAATTCTGGATCTTGTCATGTTAGAAGAAAATATAAGAAAAGGGCGTGGTGGTGACAAATCTGAATTAAATATCTTGCTAAATATGTATGTGGTAGATGTTGAAACAAATGAAGAACTAAAATTTACATCAATTATCTCTGCTGCAAAACATATTCATAATAATTCTAGGAGAGTACAATTTGTGAAAAGAGAATGAAAAGATCAGCTGCATCAAAACCAACCTTTGACAAAATTATGTTCAAATACGACTATTACTACATTTTCTAGCTTGGTTCTAGTAAAGCAATTGTTAACAAACGCAATAATATCATCTCTATTAATAAATGCACTGTCATTATGTCTGGGTACTTTTGCTGCTGTTAAAAGAATTTTATCATAATCAACTTGCATAATAAAAATGTCAGCCAAATAAGAACTCTACCCTGAGAAACATTTTCGCACTGCTTCGGCCAATTCTCTGTAATTTAAGATACAAACTTTTTGACGATACTTTATCTCATTCGTCATTTATAATAATAAATTGGATAAACTATACTATAATATGAATTTAATGAAACGACTTGCTAGTGTATATGCTGACAATAATTTTACAGCAGGAGATGATCTCACAAGAGATTTCATCTCCGGCGGTATACAACGTGAATGGGTTGATTATACAAAAGACGACATTTTATTTAAGAGTGACGATAAACAAGACAAGGTCTTTGTTATGGTAGATAAAATAAATTACAGCAGACCGACAACTGGACGATATAATGTTAAGTATCATAATGGTAGAAAAATAAAAAAATATATATTAATTTTACTGTTGCCGTGCAACAAATATTTTGGTAACTTATACAACATTCATAATCTGAAAATTGCTAGACAACAAAGGAACGTAAAATACAATTTATTTTTGTTACAATATTTAATTTAATTCCATTCGATAATGCAAGAAAATTACATTTAATAACGTTGTGAAGACTGGATAATTGTAAATCTGTGCTGCAAAAATAGGAGCACATTTCTAACCATATTGTTACCATATAGATTTAGGTGAAACCCAGGTGTTAATCGCTCTATCCTCTCCATTTGGCTAAACTTTTATTATCTTTTTATGATAACGTTTTCAATGACAAACATATATTGCTCAGTTTTCTGCAGTTACTGTTCGTAAAAGTTATGTCATAAACTCACCCAATAAACCTTTCAGCACATATGTTACAGGTATTATCAGTAAAACTTAAACAAAAACAGAAATTCTTTATCAAATATTGTTTTGTCAGATAAATTCTAACTGTATCGCCAACTTTGTTTATATCTGCGGTATATGTTTTACTTTCTTGGAATCGGATTTTTAATCACATCATTTGGTGACATCTTTATTTATCTGAGCTTCTTGCTATTGTATTTATCAACAATCTGATGTAGATCGTCAATATACATATTTGTATATTTAGCTGTCATATGTTTATATATCAGCTCGTTTAGTGTGCGATTAAATCTTTCGACTACAACGCTTTTTCCTTCGTTTCCCGTAACATATTTTCTATATCATTTTGTTCCAGAAACTTCTTAATCTTTTTATTAAAAAAGTTCAGCTCAATGATCGGGTTAGATTGTGTATGTTTTTCTTTCTGTACTTGTTATTATTTTAGTGCATCAACTATCGATATTCCTGTTTTACCAGAAACAGGTATACTAAACGCTTATTAACTAAAAACATTTACAACGTTAAAAAGGTATTTTTTCGTTATCGTTAAACTGATAAAGATTTGACACATCAACTAAATCTTTCGTCCAGATCAGAGGCAATTGCGACAATTCTACGCCGTTGTTTTTTTAGGTTTATGTAGCTGTGATGCCAGATCATCATACAAATCTTATCCATGACCTGACTTATCTTTTGTTCCTATAATTCTTAGAACTAAACTTCAAACAAATCTCTCTCATACTTATCTTGTTCGTTATCACGATAAGAAATGTTGTGACGTCTAGCTACAACATCAACTTGATTACAAGACTCTTACCCAAGCAACAGATTATCATTTTCATCTATTTGTTTATCTAGCGGATTGTATGGTACAGTGCAGTTATGACCTGGTAATGTCCATCCTTCTTTTGGTGGTTTTGGTAACTTGCCTATATATATATATATATATATATATATATATATATATATATATATATATATATATATATATATATATATATATATATATATATATATAGAGAGAGAGAGAGAGAGAGAGAGAGAGAGAGAGAGAGAGAGAGAGAGAGAGAGAGAGAGAGAGAGAGAGAGAGAGAGAGAGAGAGAGTAACGTTTTAGACAAAAATATTCTTTATACCGTCACCAGAGGCACACTTTTATGTTGTGGTGATACTGTGCCAGATGTTGATTCTGCTCCTAATGTACCACTTAAGGGTGACATTTTAGATATTAACGTTTTGGCTATTGTAGCTATTACCGGACCAAGAAAACCGCCTCTCATCGCATTTACTTGCGACACGGCGCTTAGATTTAAAACAGTTGGCAGCGATCATGTTTATTTATATTTGTTTTAGTTAGCTTCTATTTTGTTAATACCGCTCGTTGTCGATGAATTAAATTTTAATGAGACCGGCTTTTGCTTAGCAATTGCAGTGGCTAAGTTTTTAATTTGATGGTCAGTCGAATATATTTCTTCAATGTATTTTGTCATCTATCAAGTGAGTTGTTGTCATTTTACCTCCGACATAATTGATTGTTATAAATATGTCGCTGATCACTAGAGCATAAACATACGCACATTTGGAACCCTACATAATGCCCAAGTAATTTCAATAGCAGCTGTCGAATCAACACCCTTTTCATTGCTTTTACTAACATCAAAATAAAAGTCCTCTGCTGATATTTGAGATCTATTTTCAACGTTCTATTATTTCTGTATTGTGTCGATAAGACACATATACAGTCGAGTAACATTCTTATTAGCGTCATCCGCGAAATTGCAATCTGTCGCTCGTTCCGGATATTGCTTGGTATTTATCCTGGCGTATATACTTCAACCATCGGCGTTATCAAATATTGCGTTATTTTGCTGGTGTTTACCGCGTAACATTTGTCGCAAAAAAACAAAATATAATTGTTGTGGAACTTGTTCGCTTGACTTTGTTTTGATGCGCCGTGTGTAATTGGTGTTATTTGGAACTGCAGTCTGATATATTTTTTGTTTCTGAAAATAAATTTACTACGTAGACTATTGTAGCATATCATTTAATTCTACTGCTTTTGTGAATGACTGCGTTACTCGTGGCATCCATAAAGCAAGTCTTTTTATTTTTAAAATAATGTACGGTACATTAACTCTGTCTGAAGTAAACAATTTGTTGTATCCGTTATAAAATTCTCCACGAAACACTTCATTATAATCGCGACAAAATCCAAATATTGTACTCATGTCAACATCAGTGTAATTTGACGTGATTCTGTTGCAAGTGCATTTCTACTAGCATAACCATCATTATAACGTATATTTTGCAATCAGATTGCATTATTAATATGATCTAACATTGCAACACTGTCCACATCCGCAGCTGGTGGTGTTATGCCAATAATATTACAAGCAGCAATAAAGGAAACTCTTGCAGCGTTTGCCTTAGCGCCTCCATCTGGTGGAGTTATTCCAAAATTGGCAGCTTTAGCGATAAGAAAATTTCTTACAATTGTGTGATATTTTGCTGCATCATCCCCGTGAATACGAATAGCCTTTGAAAAAGTTCCATATATACGGCTTCACCAATGCCAGTACCTTTAGACGACATCATGTTAGTCGCAGTCGATCTACAGTAATCATCACTAAACGAAATAATACTAAGTATTGTACTTGTAACTTGTAGGTGACTTGAAATATTTTCCACTGTTTCATTA
This sequence comes from Potamilus streckersoni, assembly GCA_016746295.1. Classification (NCBI taxonomy): domain Eukaryota; kingdom Metazoa; phylum Mollusca; class Bivalvia; order Unionida; family Unionidae; genus Potamilus; species Potamilus streckersoni. The sequence continues at coordinate 1,041,068 of JAEAOA010001885.1, read as the reverse complement.
GCTAGCTGATACGTGGCACTTTTAAATAAGCTCCAGTCGTTGTTTATGAGAGCTATTTCTGATCAAGAACCTCCAGCATTGCTTTATGAGACAAAATAAATATATCCTCATCGCGTGCTTTAAATGTTTTAATTCCAGCTTTATTATGCCCATTGCAATTTTCGTCGAGATATTCAACATACTCAAATTTTGTTAGTGTATCATCTCCGTCAAAGGTCTCCGCCAAGTCTAGGTAATCTTTAACATACATTTTTTATTCATTAGATTTTGTAAAATTTAGTGCTGTTGCCTTAGATATTAATTTTTGTATAATTTACTTTCCTCTTAGCGATAATATTTTTTGTTGTCCTTATCATTGCACGTTTTTTGTCTTCCGTCGGTGCGATTTCTGATATAACTTGTTTTATCTCTGGCCTATTGCCTTATTTTATCAGCAATTTGTGTTCAAAGGGCAGGTGCAGCTCCGGTCTCAACAACTTATGATGTGCCCAGAGCATTTAGTGCAACGTTATGCTCTATTTCCGTAGCACTTTCATTAATTTTAGTAAATATATTTCCTAAATATCCTCCAACCATTTTCTGGTGTGAACGTTTTCCCTTTTCTCAAGTTATACAACGAGGTTGTCCAAAACTCTATTGAACTCGTAGGTGTAGGTAATAAAAAAGCAACTTCATTATTAAGATCAAGTTGTCGTCCAGACTAATCCATCAATTTCATATTTATTTCTGCTATTCGATCTTAAATATTTATCGGATAATAATTAATAGTGACTATCCTGCCGTTGATTAATTTGCATAAGTGAACCTGGCGGAACGTCCGAAAAAAAAGCAACTGTCTATTTGTCCTTTACTACCTTTAGCTGAGTAAGATCTAGAAGAAATAAGGCAATTTATTAATATTATGTTTACATCAGTTATATTTACTGGCAGATCACAGTTATATATGACAGTTTGTTTTGTGTTTGATCGACACATAATACAATCCTAGCAGTGACGCAGTGCTTGCTGGCTATGAAAAATCAATCATCATATATCTTATAATATTATTATAGCGCGTAACGAGTTATAATTTGGTGTTAGCTCAACGTTGACAGCATCTGCATTGTGTTTTGGCAATGATCTCTTTATTTTTTATTTAGATCAATGATATTATAGTCGCCTTCTAGAATTATAAATTTATCAGAACGATAATTTTGTTTGAAATGTAAATTTGTCATTAACATTAGGTTTTTTATTAGCCACAAAATGCTATGCTTTGTACGAAATTAGTCTAATTTCATTTATTGTCTCAGGATCTAGTTATATTGGTGGAATATAATTCACTCGAAAGTTTGCACTGTCTTTTTTATAGTGGTGCTAGAATGGAGTAATAATTATGTTGATATCTTTATTTATTAAAATATGTAGCTATATCGTGGTGAAAAATTACGCACTCGTTCGATGTTATTAATTCTTTCAATCGTAGATGATCCAGTATATCAACTATTTCATTATTAATTTCAACACCAACATTTCCAAATTCTTTCGATAATATCAGTGGCATTAATCTGCCTATAAGATCAGCTTTTGATGAAAATAATCTTATTTTTGTTCCAACTTTTTCATGTTAATAATAATAATAACAATAATAATAATAATTAATAATAATATTAATAATAATAATAATAATAATAATAATAATAATAATAATAATAATAATAATAATAATAATAATAATAATAATAATAATAATAATAATAATAATAATAATAATAATAATAATAATAATAATAATAATAATAATAATATTAAAAATAATAATAATAATAATAATAATAATAAAAATAATAATAATAATAATAATGATAATAATAATAATAATAATAATAATAATAATAATAATAATAATAATAATAATAATAATAATAATAATAATAATAATAATAATTAATAATAATAATAAAAATAATAATAATAATATAAATAATAATAATAATAATAATAATAATAATTAATAATAATAATAATAATAATAATAATAATAATAATAATAATAATAATAATAATAATAATAATAATAATAATAATAATAATAATAAAGGCATTCTTTAAAGCTACGTCATTCACTTTGTATATTTTTAAATGTTACCACTGCAGACTTAATAAAATTTGCATTAACTCTATTTTTAAGGGTGTCCTCATATTTATAAAGATCATCAATATTTGTAACATTTTCATATCCATTTGATCTTTTATAGCGGCTTTTAAAATATGGTATAGTTTCTCAATTAGCTCATCTTATATGTCTTTTTCCCAATTTTCAATAGTATCAACGTTAATATGTTTTGATGTACTAGAAATTATTGTATTCATAATCTGTTATCCTAGCTTACTCTCGCTCTATTCTAGCTTACTCTCGCTCTAAAAATTTCTTTCTCATTAAATATCAACTGATTATTGAATGACATCACCTGTTACAGTTAGCTCAATTGCTATTTCACTTGCCGTAACTGGCTCTTGTTGACTGTAACCACTTTTTTGATTTCATATGGATCATCAATCAACCGATCTAGTTCGGTTTGTTTGGTGATAAGGCACAAGTGGTACGGCCAGTATTAAGTTTTCATCAACGTATTTTGCGTCTGTGCACAAAACATTAATACTATGATTAAACCTTCCATGCTTTATTTTACTAAATGTTTTCATGCAAAGATCGGCGATAATAATGTAGGAATTTGTTAGTACTTTCGTAGTATTATTCATTTTCTGGAACTAGTTCTCTTCAGCTATCTCCGTTAACGTTTTAATTTTTTTATCAGGGCTGTAATCTTTATAAAACATATCGAATACTCTAAAATTTTTAAACTATATTCTGAGTCGAACGATTTATGCTCAAAATCTTCCATTTTGTTGATTATAATTTTACTTCATCATTGAACATTTCTCTGTACTGAACATCCAATCCATGTTTTGTCTATAAAATTCTCTTTTGACTTCTTCTCCTCATGTATCTCCCTTACAGCTTTCTCAGCTTTACTTTCTATTTTTGTTGCTTTATATTCTCCATCCTTTACATCATCTCATTCAACCTTTTCCCCTTGGTCCAACTGCCACCTTCTGTGATAATATTTGTTCAAGCTCTAACGAATCACGAATCAATCGCTCTATCTCAGCTTGTCTTCTGTAAGGATTAATAATGTAATAGGTAAGTGTTTCAGTCAACATTCTTCTTTTCTCTAGGGGCCCCGAGTGGCCGAGTGGTCTAAAGTGCTGTTCGTTACGGATCACTGCCATCTCACCTCTGCCTGCGTGAGTTCGAGTCTAGGATTCGGCAAATGTGGATATGTGAGAAAGTTTGCCAGTAGCTTCTCGTGGGTCGGTGGTTCTTTCCGGTGATTTCCCGGTTTCTTCCTCCAACTTTAATACCGGCCGCCATGAATAGCCTATCGAGTGCTGAAAAATGGCGTTAAGCCCAACAACAACAATAACAACTTCTTTTCTCATCGTCAGAACTTGGCAATTGTGATTTCTTGTTGTTCTTTATTTAATCCAAGTAAACCTTTTCCTATAATTTTTATGACCTTCTTCTGATGGCGATAAAGTTTCAGGTTGTTTTCCAAGTAAAGCCTAAGTAACTAGTTTTAAAATTCTGATTCCTCCGCGGCAAATACTTGTCTACGTCGTGCTTCTTGAACATTTTTCCTATATTATGCATGAGATTGAGCAATTTATTACACACACACACACACACACACACACACACACACACACACACACATATATATATATATATATATATATATATATATATATATATATATATATATATATATATATATATATATATATTTACTTTGTTCGATTATCGATATTATTCAAAAACAGTTTCATAAAACTTTACTATAGATACTTTTCAATACAACAGCGAAACATTGTTATGGGTCACGAGCATGTGTATAGCATGAGAAGACATTATAGTCATTTTTCGTTGCCTTATAAAGTTCAATAAATTTATCTTTTATTACGTCACCACATTGCTCTTTTGCAATATTTATGACGTCAACGTTGTCGAATACGGGAAATAAAATGACCGGTATTTTGTCTAATAACTTTATCGACGTTGTAAAACCGAGCCTGATAGACAGAGTTGCATATTTTTTTGCCTAACAGTGAAAAGTAAGATCGTATTTTATTCTTCACTTCGTTATTAAGTGGAATATCATCGAAGACAAATATATTATACCCGTTTGAGTCAAGCTGATTAACTCGAATAAGTTTTTTTGGTGGTCTAAATAAAAAAATCTTCACAAGCCTCAAAATCATCACAGAGTTTGTTATTGTATTCGTTTAAAACTTCGTATTAATCCTACTGTGGATTAATTGTGTAAATATAAACTCTCTCGTAGTTAGCATTATCGCCTGGTAGTAAATTCACCATCAAATTTGTTTTCCAGATCCATTTCTCCCAACAACGAGATAATGACAATCTGGATGTTCGTTAATGTATTTTTGTTGCACCAGCCGTTCTGCGTCAAAATTTAATATCGACGATGGCTTTGCCACTGTTATAACCTTAGTTGATATGAAATTGTCAGACAATAAACAAATAATGAGCTATTTTAGAAAATTGGGAACAACATTAGGAAATTTGTCGGCTCAAAGTACAAGAATAACAAATGTCAACATTTATTTAACAGACTACTTGAAAAACCTAGCAATAAAATCGCAAGCCATTTGTTGAGACAAATTATCCACCAACAAATGTTGTTGATATGCAAGTTTTTAGTTATGCAAAACTAATATTTGTTGACGACAGAAAACTCTCATTGACAGGAAAAACTTTATTTGTGACTTTGTTATGTCAGGGAAAAAATTATATATTTGAAAACCACGTATCCGCCAAGAAACAATCAAACCCAAGCGGTAAGTTATTTACAGTTGAAGTATTTCGATGATGACAAGCTTGATAGAAATTGTAGAACGGTTACAAGCAATGTTAATAAGCAATAGTAAAAAGATGATTGGGTTTGGAAACAGCCTATCCATCCGCAAATGTTGATAACACACAAGCAGTGAATTATGTGGAATTAATATCCGTTGACGATAACAAGCTCAATAATGCTGGCGATACAATGACATGTAGCATTGTAATGAGCAATAACTAAACATAACTGGAATACCGACAACTAGCTAATAATACTGGTGATATTCGTTATGCTCAGTTAAAAGAAGCACTCTTTCCATATTTGAAACAGTCCGATGGATCAATGTCAGGTAATATAAATATGAGAATTAATAAAAAAAACGACGACATATGTTCCACTTAACCTTAAGGATCTAACAAATAGGGCAAACGTTGATAGTCTGACTGGTGGTGGTATAAAAACAAACCAAAATTAATGTATATATTCCAACATTTTCTAAGGCAACTGATAACCGAGTTCGGTGGACTACAGCGGAGAAATTGAAAACTTTTGGATTAAAGTTAAATGTCCCATTGCAGTAGCTATTTGGCAATTTCATTTGCGTAGTCGATTAAACTCTACTGTTGGTCAAATTTAACATTGGCGATTGGAAGGGTCAAACGATGATATCATATGGTAAACTTTGAGTAGCACAGACAAGAGTGATATATCAGCAACACAATATTTTACATTTCCGATTGAAAATACCATTAACAAGTACTTGTACTTTGTAGTATGTTATCCCTGCTGAAAGTCCGTTTCCAGGATTGACAGCATTTCAAATATACAAGCTTGACGATTAAAAAAATTAATATTGTAAAATAAATGTCAGAACCACCATTATAACCGTTACAAGAGAATTTTACAACGGCATTTTTAAATCAGGCAAAGTTTTCACTACTGAGGCAACTTCTATAGATGATGTACGATCGATAAATAAAATCCAAGATATGAAACTTATTAATATTCAAAATTCAAGTACTATAACATCAGAAGAAATAAATAATTTTGTTCGGGTTAGGTATATGCGAGGACGATAACAAATAGGATCAATTAAGAACATTAAATAGATACTGTCATACTGATGATTCTCTAGAAGAACAACAGGAGGATTAAATCCTGTTGAAAAATATTTATTGAGCTTGACAAGGAAAATATAGATTCAATAATACGATAAAATCTAATAAAAGCATGAGTTTGTGGTGAGAGAGCACAGGCATAAAGACAAATATAATCATAATCGTCTCAACAAACTTAGGGAATCTAAAATTTTAAAATTAAAAATACACCAAAATTTACGCGATAGTTTTTCAAAACGAGAATTTCTAAGCATCTCGGTATATACTATCATAACAAGGATACCCTAGTTAAAAATGTTATTACAGTAGATACGGAGTTAATTATTAACGTGTAATAGAATGCAAGTTTACCAACGATACGTAAAAAACCAGAATTCGGTCCGATTATTGACAACAAATCTTTAGAAATAATCAAAAATATTAACGGGAAAATCGAAAAATTTAGTGATGTTGAGCGAAAAAAGTTTTTGTTTGAGAAAGTTAAACAAAATTGGAATACAAGATTGATTCTTATTAAGATATAAGTGAAGAAGATGATGTTCCACTCCCATCGTTCCAGTGTCCTAGATAGTTGTCATTACGAAATTATTACGATGAAATTGAGAAAATACTCACGAAACCATATTAAGTTTCGCGAGGTTCTTGTCTCGATTGTTAAAGGTTTTAATATGATATAAAAAAGGTAAGCAAATATTGTATAATCAAAAAACCAGATCGTTGATTTCAATCATATTTCAGAAGGAATTCCCAACAAGATGTTGAATCACTAATACAATATTATATATATCATCATAAAGATAAACTTTGGTGCATTAAACAATGTTAGAAGTATTATAGTAGAATACTTCGAGTAATATCATATTTACCACTGCTTATGACTAGCTCAGGTGTAATCGCAAATGGACTATCATTAAATTCGTTTTTGTTGATAATATCATTCTCTTGCAACAGCGTGCGAAAAAAAATGAGCATTGACTTGAAACAATAAAAATTTCTGTAAAACATCGAGTATCACTTATTAAAAATGCTTGATGAGATACGATCTTCTATGCGGAGTATAAAATATGAAATGGACGATTTAATACGAGAGTTCCGTATTATTGAAACTATGTTAATAGATATTCTACCAATAAGAGTTAGCAGGTCTGATAAAATATTATCAAATAAATAGGGTTATAGTAGTAATAGTAAATGAGTTGTTGCTATCTCAGAGACCTACTTACTCCTACAAAAAGCATTTTGGAGGAGGAAGGGGATCTTTGAGATAGACATCTCATTTACTATTACTACTACGGATATCATCCTATACATTTCAAGTACAATCGCATACCAGCTGATATATGTTTTAAGTATAATTGATTGCATTTTGTAGGTAAAATGCAAAACCAACCTACACATTTTTAAGTACAACCACATACCAGCCTATATATGTTTAAGTAAAATCGATTGCATTTTTTAGTTGAAACGTGTACAAACATATACATTTTTAAATACAATCGCATATAAACAGATGTATAATTTTAAGTATAATCGCATACCAACCTATACATTGTTAAGTTAAAAGGGAAACCAATCGATATGCTGTGAAGCAAACTGGCATACCAACCTACACGTTTATAATTAAACACGCATACCAGCCTTTACAAATGTAAGTCAACAAGTATACAAACCTATATATTTTTAACTTCAAATGCATACCAGCCTATTCATTTTCAATAAATATGCATACCAACCTATACATTTTAAGCAAGCACGCATACAAACCTATATATTTATATACAAGCACATATACCAAACCATATATTTTTAAGTAAAATTGCATCCCAGCCTATACCTTTTTCGTACGAAATTTATACCAACCTATATATTGTTATCAAACATGCATACCAGACCATACGTGTTTAAGTAAATATGCATCTACACATTTTCAACTAATTGCTGGAATTTGAGCTTTTGAGCTTTGAAATGTATGCATAGTAAATTGTCAAAGTGAAATAAATTTTCTCAGCATTTCATAACCAATCGATCCTCACTTATTACATATTTGAGATATTCAACAGTAGTTGATAGTTAAGACAATTCCTAACATTTAGTCAATTTGGTTCATTTTGCATTTCCAATAGACGATAAAGTCAAAGTCGAATTCAGCATGGTTTCTTAGAATTGCTAATAAAATTGTTTTGTCATTGAGAAATTACATGTACATGGTATGGCATATATTGTTTAATTACATGTACCTGCTGTGGCATATATTGTTTAATTACATGTACCTGGTATGACATGTATCGTTTAGATTACGTGTATCTGGTGTGGCATATGTCGTTTAAATTTCATGTACTTGGTGTGGCATATATCGCTTAAATGACTTAAACTTGCAGGAGTATATATGGATCTATTAAATGAAAAGAGATAACATGGTATCACGAACGAATATTGACTTTTAAAGAATCAGTAACAATGTATAGATTTGAGAAAGATTGATATTACACCTGGAAATGCGGATTCAAAAAAGGCTATCAAATCAACTGGAAATCAATTTTATGATAATTATTTCTTGATATTACATTTCGGTATTATTACGTTGTTTCAGAATGTAACGTAAAAGCAGTTTCATTTACTTTTTAAAGTACAGAATGGGACGAGAGAATGGGAAGCATATTTACCTGATGAGAAAATATGTGGGAAAATCTTTGATGTCAAAGGTCTAAACTATAGAAACAAACTCATGCAGTATAAAACAAACTTTTAACTTTCGACAAAACGCGCAAGGATATGATAAATATACTCTTTGTAGCGTACACAATTGCGCTCATTGTGCCTGACTAGTTCATTAATCACAAATTCTAAATAGAAGTTTCTTTCTTATACATTATTTTAATTTAAAAAAAAATAGAACAATGCACTAAACAGTACATTGTTTATTCACTAACGTATTTTCCTTGAAATCTAAACAAATAAATAGTTATACGATTTGCTTATTTGTATACTAGTTTTTAACATTAAATATCCACACATCAAATAATTATTTATTGCTGAAAATTAGAAACGAACAAATTTGAAAGCATTGAAGTTAATTGTAAAACGTTTTAATAAGTAATATAGAGAGAAAAAAACTAAAGGTAGGTAATACATGGGTCAAAATGTAAGAAAATAATAAATGAAGGATAAAAGATTATAATTGAAAAACTAGAATCATCTGCTATTCATTTTAATAAATATAAATATAAAATAATAAAATAAATATATATCACTTACCTCGCTTGAATCGATGTAATGTTAATGATATTTAATATCAACGTCGAGAAAGTCTTGTCCTGCCTTTTCGGTGCTGGGTCTTTTATTAAAGTCTGGTGAGTCTATAATCTATTTTATCAGACGAAACACTTCTGTCTCTGCTCCAGAAATATTTAATCCAGTAAAATTACTCTACCAAACATGCCTGCCGCTGACGGCCGGTAGACCGAGTTATCAAACGGAGTAAATGCTTTCCAGGAATTTATGTTTCTTTGGCAAGGCTCTCTATTGTTAAATCATAGCTCTTGAAGACACCTGGATAATAAATAAGTAAAATATCTTATATTAGAAATAATATACCAATGACACACTATGAGTGGTTAATTAAAACGTCTAAAATGTCTAATACACAAATAATAAACCAATACATGATATGTGTTGAAATAATAATTTATTTGTTGTACAAAAGATGTTATAGCATTGTTTAAATGTCACTGTATTAATAATTATACATATGAATACAGATTCGTTCAACGCGTTGATCATAAATAATGATTATATTAGGCTAGGTGCAGTACAAAGGTCCGTGAATGGTCGACAGTGTGCAGTACCCAGGGGCATGAATATTAGTATGGATACGTTTATTTCATAGAAATAAGAATCTATCAGACAAAATAAGGTTGTTGACAATGACAGATCTTTTATTGTTCGTGTCATATAAGTAACACCCATAGCACAACGTAATGATTTAAAAAAAAAACACAATAAGAACGACCCTAACGTGTTCATATTTCTTTACCTTGGTATCCACCCTAAAAAGCGCTCGCTGCAAATAACGTTATTTTATATCGTTCGATGATTTCAAGTATATACATGAATGTGTGAATGTGGCAAATCCCAATAAATTCATGTCTTTCGCCTTAAGTTTACTTGAAAAGTATTGTAATAAATTTGGAGTAAAATTATTTATAGTCTGGACGCGTTAGAATTTCAGTTTACAAAAGTAATTTTATATTCAAAGGTTAAGATCTGACGTCGAGCGGGATTTGGGCCAGAGTTGAAATCGCTAGGTAAAGAAACGTTATTTAGACAGACACTGTTTATTGACTACAAAACAAAAGTATAGGTAAGCGTCTAAACATGAAAATATGTCTGCTTTCAAATGATGGAAACTGATATTATGTTTACAGTGAGAATAGTGGAAGCATGATATGTTTGTAGCTAGAATAGAGGAAGCATGATTTTATCTTTGCAGTGAGAATAGTGGAAGCTTGACATTATTGTTCCAGTGAGAATAGTGGAAGCATTATATTACGTTTGCAGTGAGAATATAAGAAGCTTGATATTGTGTTTGCAGTGAGAATAGTGGAAGCATGATATGTTTGTAGCTAGAATAGAGGAAGCATGATTTTCTTTGCAGTGAGAATAGTGGAAGCATGATTATGTTTAAAGTGAGAATAGTGGAAGCATGATATTATTTTTGAAGCGAGTATAGTGGAATTATGATATTTTATGTGCATTTTGAATGTTGAATGCGGATATCATGTTTAATTCTCACTGAAATCAATGGGCAATAAGCAAACAAAGGAGCAATAGATTCGCTCAAGTTTTCTGAAAAGGGTTTTCGCAATTGGTTGAAGATCGTTGATTTATGCGTCCATAGAAATAAAAATTGGCAAACCTCTCTCTCTCTCTCTCTCTCTCTCTCTCTCTCTCTCTCTCTCTCTCTCTCTCTCTCTCTCTCTCTCTCTCTCTCTCTCTTATCGTTTAATAACCAATTAACATTCTCTTGCAATTGTATAGTTAAATAAATTGGCAACAATTTCTTGTATTTTGATCGTTAAAATGCAAATATAAAAACTATCAGCGTTCTCTCATACTTTATCGTTTAGATACAAATATAAAATGTGACAACACCTTTGTAATTTTATCGTATAATAGGCAGATATAAAATTGGTAACAGTCTCGTATATTTTTATAGTTAAATAGGCAAAGAAAGAAATTGTCATAACTGGCTTGTATTTTCATCTTTTAATAGACCAAAGATACCCCAATTGAAAACAATTGCGTTCGAAGTCTAGCCTTATTTGCAAAACTTTAGAATGTTCTAGAAGATAATGTTTAAGTTAATGACAAAAATAATTAAGGTATGCCTTAATTAATTAATCATAATAATTTTTGTATGCTTTATTTAGCAAATTCATTTCAATATTAATTTACGTGTTCCTTTTTCTATCGACTGTTTCAGTAAATAACTGTTCTAGCTAATTAATTACATGAGTGTTTTAAATTGGTTTAGTTAGTGTGGCTTCAATTCTTGTAATATAAATATTGCTGAAACGTTGTTAAAGTATATCATTCTCTGATAATACTTAATCAAAGTTATAGCCTGACGATCGCAAGCTAATGAACTGTTGGCTGGTTTATCTTGGCTTTTTCAATACGAGCTCATTATTAAAAAAACATAGTCTGCATATGAATAATCCATGGTTTGGTTCTACAGAATGGTGAAATAAATGTTAAGTGGGTTTGTTGTAAGTGGCTTTTATCCATGATTTATAAAGTTGATACAACTATGGTGATCTATCGGTTTTACTCTACTAAAAAGGTCAGCGGCAATCGTCCCTTCTGGTATCGTCATTGTCTACGTAGCAAATGACCAAATCAAGCAAATTCTCATCATTCAGAACGATCGTTGTTCACATATATGCAGAGACATCGTGCATATAATTTTCGTCTTTATCATTTGTTTAGAAATAGTTAATTATGAATTTATGTAATTACATATTCGTAGATATGCAAAGTTTAATTTGGATACAATCTTCAAGCAACAGTGAACCATACAGTGACAAATATAACGAATTAGCTTGAGATAACCGATAGTAAAATCCTCATACCTTCAGGGACGGCCAATATTTTTACTGTCCATTTTTACCATGGTACCGATGTTTCTGGATAATTTACTTTTAATAAAAATATGTAGAGACCTATAAATCACCACAAAACCCGATCTATATTACACCAATGGCATAAAGCAAACTTTAATGGTGTATTGCTTTTCGTAGAATCACAAGCTTCGTAAATTCAGGGATTGATTATATTATGCTAAAGATTCGTTTCCGTTTATTAAAAAAAGCAAACGCTTTTTATGTGGCAAAACATAAAGATATACCCGTAATATGTGGTATCAAATAAATGTATACTTGTATATTTAACTTATAGGCATATTATCAGCGAGCTAACGTTGTCTGAGCTCATCGCCAGTAACAGGGTGGTCCCTGTAAAAGTTATACGCCTGCTTTGCCAGACAAACAGTCTAGATTTTTCTCTTTCTTAAAATGGTCTCTGACAATTTAATTTTGCGTAAAGAATTCTTAAGATATTATCACGTAAAATGTTTAAGTAACTAGAGATAATAATAATTCTTTTCTTTTAGTAGGTGCGGAAGGCCTAAATTATGATACTTTACGTTAAATAACAATCTCCGGTCTATACATAGAGAAAAATCATACGAATATGATATGATGAAAACTGTACACATGTGAAATTAATGTCTCAAGAATAAGTGGTTCCATATTTTGATTATAGGAAAATTATGTTGTGGTATTACCTTGGTTATGGTATTACCTTGGTTATGGTATTACCTTGGTTATGGTATTACCTTGGTTATGGTATTACCTTGGTTATGAACCCTTCCGTCTACAACGATGGATGTCTTGATAACTTTGTATTAAGGTGTAGCAGTAAATAAAGGGTAAATTATAAATTATAAATTAGTTATAGATGGACTGTATCATTCATTTGGAACTAAAATGATACCAACTCTTGTAGAACTATATGACTTTCTATTACAAATCCATTCCTCAAAGACCACTCTGGTGGCCTAGTGGTTAGAGCGTCCATCTCGGATGCGGGAGATCGTTAGTTCCATCCCCGGCCGAGTCATACCAAAGACTAGCTTCATCGCTTAGCGCTCAGCATTAAGAGGTTCGTGTTAGGACTGGTCGTCCTGTTGTTAAGATAATGTGACTGGGTGTGACATCTTGCTACATATCTGCGGCGTGATATCCCAGTGCTAGACATCACTATAAACTGCCACAATGTAGACATTCATAGCTATATGACCAAAAAATTGTTCAAGTTACGTTAAAAAGAATACAAATACAAATAACCATTATTCAAATCACTATGCTGATACCAGATCTTGTATGACTGGATAACTCTATTACAAATCCATTCTTCAGATAACCCGGTTGAAATATAATGGGAAAAAGAAGTTATTGGACAGGAAAAAACTAAACAAATGTGTGAAATTGGTGACAAGGAAATATAAGCAGGTATAGTTGATGTTGAATTATAGTTATGATAGATTTAAAACTATAATTTTAATTATGGTATTTCTCTTGACAGTTTAGAGAATGATATTGTTTAACATAGTGATCTAACAAATAGTCCAAGTCCAAGAGTTGTATATTTTCTGGTTTTCATTCATAAATTACTTTGAAAATTTAGGTATTTTAACAGCATTAATTTGAATAACGTGTACGTTTATACCATTGAAAAGTCGATGTTTTTCTGACATATTTTCAGTCTTGTGAAAAACGACTGAGATTTCCAAAAATAATTATCTTCAAACATGGTTGACACATTGTTCATCTCTTTTTCACATGATGAGAAAAAAGACAATATTCTACAAAAAGAGCTTAATAATTTAAAACCATGCTTTTAATCTTTTTCTAAATTTTTCTTATTCTAATCGAAAGCCAAAAGCGTCATTAGTGCGGGTACATTAATAGAAAGTTAAAAGCTTGAGTAGTGCAAATACTGGAATAGAATGTCAACAGCATGCGCAATGCAAGTACTCCAATAAAAAGTCAGAAGCAATGCCAGTACTTCAATAAAAAAAAAGTCAAAATCATGCTTGATACGAATACTCTACTACTCTAGTAAGCACTCTAACAAAAATCAACAGCATGTGCAGTGTACATACTCTGGTAGAAAATCAAGAGCATGTGCATTGTAAGTACTCCAATAGAAAGTAAACAGCATGTGAGGTGTAGAAAGTTAACAGCATGAGAAGTTTAAGTACTCCAACAGAAACTCAAAAGCATAAAATTCTGATATAAAGTCAGCAGTACGACTAGAGCGAAGATGACATCATCCATAACTTAACTGTGGGGCAAAAGTGACGGTATAACAAACCTTTGCGAGTGATTTTAGAAGTATTCAAGAGGCAATGTACAGGTATTGATTCCTTTCAAAATCTTGATACTGCCATATATCTAATTTTATATGACCTTTCTCTAAATGAAACATATTATACATAAAATAGCAACTAGTCAACTCAAAATTCTGTACTGTCCATACACAATGTTTTACTCCTATTCAATATTAATGTTATTTGCTTTTCGATTCAAGATTAATTTATTGGTTTTGCAAGACAAATCGCGTATTTATTATATATTTCACAATGAGATATTGAAATCTATCAGCTGGAGAAAATGAATTTGTCACTGTGGAAATACCATTTTGGTGACCACATGGCGATTGCACCTTGGAACTACTTTTCTTTGCCATTTAGAAAATATATATGACCTGAAATATGTTTTCTAAATCTGTATTTACATATTTTGGGCCAATAATTTTTTTTTCTTCTCCCCACTCTGTTTGTATTCCTTTAAATATAGTAACAAAATGTTTAACTAGCAATTCTGACTCTCAACACAAATGCAGTCTTGCTTGGAAACGATAGAGAAACGGATATTGATGATTGTTGACTGTAAGACAAAATTACAAGACACTCTAAATTTTGGTGCAACCTCTGCTTTGAGCTAATTGCAAAAATGCCAAGGAAAAAAAAGACCAAAATCCTTACACGTAAAGTCACAATAATTAAAATCTTTTGTTTAAAGATGTTACGTTCTGAAATCGGTCTGATGTTTCCGTTGCGTGAACTTAATACACCAATCCTAAAACAACAATGTTTAGTGTATTAGTCCGCGCAAGAAAAGTATTAATGAAAATAAAAAAAAATCTCTTCATTTTCTTTTCGAAAGTATTCATTAGTTTGACAAAATACGCATTGTGAAGCAATTTTGTACGAGACACATTTGCACAAAAAAAATCGATGTCCTAAAACTGGACAATTTTGATACATCTTCTTAATCGATGTAGTAATGAAGTAGTTTTGTCGCATTGGCACAGAATTTTAAGGTAAATCCATGCAGATCGATAGATTAGATTAAGCTAAACAATAAATCTCAGAAAGTAAATAAATGCTATCTTTGAGAGATAATATAATATAGTAGATTTAAGGAAATATTTCCCTCAATGCATTTTGTCTCACTTTATGAGTGAAATGTTTCTTTATATGTACTCAAGAAACAGAAATCCTCAATGCATTGTAGCAAATGTAGACAGAGTATGCAGTATATTTTGTAGTTACAGCTCTGTAATGTCTGCATTCACTTCTTGGATGAGACATGTGATACGATAAAAGTATTAAACAATTTCTGCATTGAAACCATTTATATACAACTGATTAAAGTTAGGTTACACTAGTAGATGTTGATTCTAGGTTCTGCAAAATGTATTTAAAACAAATAATTCGAGAACAATTAACCATTAGGATTTGATTTTTGCCATAAGAAACGCGTTGAAAGTAATTGTCAAATAAGTGGTTTTAATTGAAATAGTCCTAAATACTAATAGAATATAAAGATGTTTTGGCAATTCCAAAAGCTGACACTCCAATAGACACAAATGCATACTTTTCACTGCACTGGGAGTATTTTTGTTGGCATGGGTTTCAGGCCATTTTTCAGCACATGATAGGCTATACATGGCGGCTAGTATATGTGGTCCTGAAAGAGCTCGGAAAATCCACGGGAAGGTACTTTGAAGCTTTCTCACATTTTCCAGGTTAACTGAACCTGAAGTTTGAGATCAGGTAAATAAATTTTAAATGTGTTATCTTTACATGTGGGGACCTTAAACCACTCGATCGTCCGGAACACATGTATTTGAACTGAAAAAAAAAACATTTCATACATAATGTCGCGTATACTCATTTCATACAAGTAGACAAAACATGTTCTCGCAAGTACATGTTTCATTCAAAGTGAAAAATTATTCCTTTATGATTATTCGTTTATTCTAATCTTGCACGTTTTTATGTCTTAACAATGAGTCCAGAGAAATAAATCTGTACAACGGTATTCATGACCGTTAATTAAAATTAGACCTGCTTGTGATATTCGTAATCATTAATTAAGATATGACTAATCCAGATAGACCTATATGTAATATTAATGATAGCTATTCATGCATACAGTTTCATGATATTTTTCTGATCTGTGCCATAAAGTGAGTCCTTCTCCTGTTACTAAATATACCATTCGCATTGCGCACAATTAAACGACTGTATCACACTTAATGAGGGGATGTTATACGCAGTTGACAATAGATAGTTACTATCTTGTATTCGGTCCAGTTTTAACTTTCGTCTGTTCTAATATGGAGACCTTTCTCTGATAAGCATCGGTATGATACTTTGTATACAATATACCTATCGGGTACTTTAACGAAGGGTGCAGTATCATCAGGAGATTTCTAATTCATTACTTTCTTTGAAATTTATATTTTCTGGCCTGGAATTATAACATAACACATTTCTAGTCTTTCACGGCTTTGCAAATGTACATGTGTGTGTGTGTGTGTGTGTGTGAGAGAGAGAGAGAGAGAGAGAGAGAGAGAGAGAGAGAGAGAGAGAGAGAGAGAGAGAGAGAGAGATTAATTTCGTGCGGCTAGGGATGTGTCTTGCCTGTGTGTCTGGAACTCTATTAAAATAATTCTGTGTATGTGTGTGTGTCAAAATGGGTTTTTTTAATGGTGTAACCAAAGTTGGAGAGACTTTAAGTTACTTTATGAGTGAATTTATTGCTTTACATATATGTTGTTATTGTTGTTGTTGTTGTTAGATTTTATAATAATGCAGTGAGGGACAGCCGAAGACATCTTGGTTTTCTTTTTTAAAAGTAGTTCATATTGCTTGGACACCACGACTGAGACGACAGGTCTGTGATAACTAGACCGATATACGAAAGGAATGGTTTATAAAACAGGTAGATTTCTCTGTTGCATCGGTGAGAAAGGATGTTACATGTCTGCAGCATGATGTCTGCAGTGCGTGACGTCACTATATACCTTCGACCTCTATACATCGTAGCGATATGACTGAAATTTTTTTAAAGCTAAGATAAAAATTTAAATCACACACACTCACTTACACCAAAGGTTAAAATACATATTTCATTTTGATTTGACTTCAGAAGTTACTTAGATAACATACCTGCATGAAGATAAAGTAAATTTTGAAACTGTTTCTTATTTTAGAACAATTGCTAAGCAAGCCACAGAAAAGCTTAAAGTAAATTACGGGTTTCATCACACCCATTAAATTAGAGACGGGTAGACACGTAAGTAAATAACGATATGTGAATTAAATTGACCTTTATTACCCTCACTTAGAGAAATGAATATCATTTTGTCTTAATCTGTCCCCTGTACCCCTCATTTTGGCAAATTAATATCCTTTTCTCTTAATTTGTCTTCTGTCCCTCTGACTTAAGCAAATTAATAATATCATTTTCGTCTTAATCTTTCCTCCTTACCACTCTATGCCCTCACTTATATATATATATATATATATATATATATATATATATATATATATATATATATATAAAGAATACAAATCATATGGCGAATAACAACCCTTTCAAGCGTATTGGATCCACCAAGGGATCACGTGTGTCAGGGATTGATTAAAATAGATGCAATAAACTGATGACGAACAATACGAAACTAGTAACTAACTAGCCTAAGCGCTTTCGACTCTTAATGAGTCTTTTTCAAAGGCAAATACAAAACATTTATACGACAAACAAATAAACACAAAAACGTTATGTTTGTAAACCTCTACATGGCTGTCTTCACATGTGTTAAAACTATAAATACAACCAGCTTGTATAGACTAGTTGCGGAAACTGAAAACGGTGTATAATTCCCTAATAGTCTACAGGCCAAAGCGACATCTGTTTTTACTTTTTGTACATTTATGTAACGCAGATTATATCCCGGATATTTGATTCTATACCGGTTATTCTTATAGTAAAAATTGAAGGATAATAAGAAGATTTAGAAAATGTTAAATTCTAATAGTGCATAGTTTTCATTTTCTAGTCTTCTTGGTTTAGACCGCTTGGTTTCAATGTTCTAAGGCGGCGTATCCAGTATGATTCCTTTTCCTTCCTGGTTTCGGAACTCCAGCTGTGGTTGTTAGCAATAGCGATAAGTATTATATCACTGAAAGTATGGCCAGGGGAGAAGAAGTGTTCTGCGACCGGGCTTCTGTACAGCTTTTTTCTCATCCAATCAGATCTATGAAGGCTTATCCTTTTGTGTAGCTTTTCAGTTTCTCCGACGTACTGAAGGCCACAGATCTTACATGTGATGAGATAAACCACATTCTCTGTTTTGCACGTTTTGTTTGGACCATGTATGTTTAGTTTTTCTTTAGTCACTGTGCTAGTGAATGTCTTGGTCTCTATCATATGTTGACAGGTTTTGCATCTTATATCGCCACAGGGTCCAGATTGACTAGGATGGTTTTGACTAGCGATTGGCGTTAGTTTTGCCCTGACTAGGATGTCCTTTAGGTTTTTTGGTCTCCGGTAAGCTACTACAGGTTTGTTCGGAAGTATTAGGTTTAGTATGTCTGACGATTGCACGGTTGGCCAGTGGTTTGCGATGGTTTTACCTACTTTGGGATTGTCTGGGTGATAGGTCAGAATAAATGGTATCCTATCAACCTTTTCTTTCTGTCCATATCTGAGTAGGTCATCTCGGTTTGTTTGTTTGGCCCTATGGATTGCCTCCGCAATCAGGTATTTGTCGTAGCCTCGGTAAATTAAATGTTTAGCCAGCTCTTTAGACCTTTCTAGGAATCTTTCATCGTCGGAGCAAATTCTGCGTATCCTCATTGCCTGGCTATATGGAATGTTCCTAATGCAGTGTTTTGGATGACAGCTGGTTGGGAGGAGATACTGGTGTTTGTCGGTTGGTTTCGAGTAGATGTCTGTGTGTCATTAGTTTTCCACCAGACTATTATCATTATTATTAAAATATAAGTGATCATATAGATAGTTTGTAAGACGTGAATGCTTTACCGTTTATTTTTTGTATTTGTGTGTGCTATTTTTGTGTGTGTATGTGTTATTTATATGTACGTGTGTATTGTCTGTGTGTGTGCCTTGAAGTTTTAGCTCAATCACAGTTTGTGCTTAAGAATTAATTATTGATACAACTGCACAATAATGGCATCTTTGTACGTCAATATTTCCAAAGCAAGACAAGACTAAATCTTTTAAATGGGGAACCCCAGAGACCTTAACATAGCCCATATTAAATAACAACTGGAAATGGATCGAAATAGGCCATACTTTTAGATTATTCTTTGAACTCCTTAATGTCTTGAACTATGCATTTGATTTATTTGACTAGAGACTCCAAAATAAGCGGCTACGGTGAAGCAGACGCATGCGTAATCGCATTGTATTGTAATTGTTTACTTAAGTGAGTTCATCTTTTAACGGATACTATAGAACCTGGTCGTCTCTAACATCCTGGCAACAACGTTACATTCGAATCCGATTTCCCGTATGGAATGACCTCTTAAATTACAGGAGTATATTTCATACTGCAATTTACAACACATGAAAAATTTAGTCTGTATGAAATGTTCTTACTTTCCCAATAAAACCTGAATGTTTGATTTTATTGATTTCCTTAATGTAGAACGATTAAACGAGAAAATAGTTCCATCTTTACATTTTTGCCATAACTTCATAAGATCAGTTTCATTTATGTCTTGACTATAATTTGAACGGAGTAGAATTTTTCGTAAAATTATGTTTGCTTTTATTTTAATTCTAGACGTAACATTATTCATGCTCATTATAACATTTTCATAGTAAAATCTTTAGTTTCTGAGATGTGTAGTGTTTGTTTGTTGCCAAACACTTCAAGCATATAGTCAGTAACTGTAGCAGGTAGTCGGTAATCCCATAAAACCATAGTAGACGTGCATTCTTATCGTCGTCATATTTTTTTCAATGCCAATCGAAAAGAATGAATACAAGCCGTTTGTATAATGACTGTACAAAAGTTGTCAATATTGTAAAGTTGTATATTATACTATGTAATAATAACTCAACTTATCTTTGATTAATTTGATAAATAAATAGTTCAAAGGATTATATATTTTAAATTATACAGTATGTTTGGGAATTTTTATGCCATTTTTTTACAGATACGAAACAAAATTGTAAAATATTGGCTCTATTGTCATAAGGCAATATATATATATATATATATATATATATATATATATATATATATATATATATATATATATATATATATATATATATATTAAAAAGGAAATGTGTATGTTAATGTCGACATATGTATCTATATTTTGTCATGTAAAGAGGATGATACAATTTTACGATTTTATGAGAAAGGAAATAGACATTCAGCTGTGTTGCATAGGTTACAGCTGAGAAGTAGAAATACCCCAAAAGCTTTGTAACCATATATTTTAATCGGCCCAGCCTCACCAAACCAGTTATTTAGAACGTACTTCTGATTCACACCAATCGCAATAGAAGTGACCAGGTGCAAAATATCAGCCATGTTCATATATAGGATTAGTATGAAACTATATAGATATATGGTATCCAGATGGTGAAAGATACATGTTTCTTTTTACAGAAGGTCCATCTCTGAATTAAAACTGTCAGTTGACTTAAATGAACAATTTTGTAAATTATCGAATCCGTAAAGGTTAACACGACCGATCAATAAAAATGTTAATGTCAAATCTGTTTCTTTCTTTGTTTAGAACCTTCCTGACTGATTGTCCAAAATACTTCGTTTTACAACTTGTCAAATGAACTAGATTTTGCACAGTTGGTATCATATTGCATCGTAAATATTCCCCTGGTATTCATGCTGCTGAAATAATTAATTTTATAGATTGAAGGATAGTGCAAACAGCTGGGTCCATCATAGTGGATGAACATAACATTTAAACATTTAACAACCTTAACTCATCTAGCATTTAAAGGTGCTAAAATTTTGAAATCTGATGCCAGACACAACATACCCTTCAGTTTTATGTTTCATACTTTATAGGTATACTTATATTCAATTTCGCCTGCTATAATTATTTATGATGTATGTATACACTTGCAAGGCAAAGTAGATAATATATAGTTATCTCTGTTGTAGTTACACGTTTACTTTTACTTTTCATTCTACCACGCTTGTTATGCGATGAAGTACGTGTCTCGTATGTGATACCAAATATTAGACTTTTTTGTCCTATACCATACAATGCCATCACTTCATATAAAAGAGGTGTTCAAAACACCAGTCAAAGCACACCAAGCAACAGAATGGTCTTTGTGAGAAACTTAATGCTGTCATTTTCAATGCATACTAATCTCAGTTACAGCTTGGTTAGTTGCCCTTGCACTAGTATCAACATGGTACCCGTCTAAAGTACCAATATTATTCCTGTCTTTTCAAACGGAGACAATAAATGCATTTTAATAGGTTCGTTTGGTACATTTTAGGAATATGCACGAAATAAATGAGACGGAAATGGACTTATAAAAACAAAAGCAAACAATACCCTTATACGTTTTTGATGGGAAAATATAAAAGAAGGAAGATTGCTTACAAAACAAAATCAAAACACACTTAAAGGCTGGGATAGGAAATAATACAAAAAAGGAAGAGACATTGCAAAACAAAACAATAAAAGCTAGGACAATACATTCAGACAATGAAATGGAAAGCCTCATGTCTTGGAAGCATTCAGATCCATAGCTGTTGTTTGAGAACTTTATGAGTAGTTAAAAACAGATTGAATAACTTAATAGAGAAATGCCCTAACATCAGATGCACAACTCTTGTTCACAGGAAATGATGCGTATTATTTATTCTGGGTAGATAAAATCAGAATTTGTTTCCTCTGAGAGAATGTGAAAGCATTAGGTATCGTTCATACCTTAGTTATCCTTTTTATATCTCAGGCATTATTAGGTATCCCTTATTCATTAGGTATCCCCTACAGCATAGGAGAGTAAGCATCCCTTATGTTAAGGTATCCATTTAAGCTCAGACATTAGGTATCCCTTATACATTAGATATTTTTTAGACATTATCATTCCCTTAAGTTTAGTTTTGCATTACGTATCCTTTATGCATTAGGTATTCCTTTAAGCTTAGGCATTATGTATCCCTTATGCATTACGTATTCCTGTAAGCTTAAACATTATGTATCCTTTATGCTTGAGGTATTCTTGATGCTTAGGCATTGTGAATCCCTTATACATAGGTATCCTTTAAAGCTTAGGCATTATGTATCCTTTATGCATTAGATATACCAGAAACTTAGGCATTATGTATCCTTTATGCATTAGATATACCAGAAACTTAGGCTTTATGTATCCTTTATGCATTAAGAATTTTATAAAACCTAGGCATTATGTATCCCTTCAGTGTCATATTTGGAAATGTGCTTTTGTGTGTATGTATTTGTGTGTGTATGTGTGACAGAGAACAAACAAACGTGTGAAATCTTCACGCCTCTTAAGCCCACGTAAACCCGATTAGGAAAACGTATCCCATTATCAATTTTGCCTTAGTTTATTTCTGCTACATTCAACATGGAGTCAACACTATCATTAAGAAGAAGTATCAGACAGCAACCTATAATTGATCATAAGCCCTGGTCCTTGAAACAAGGCGTTCTAAAAGTGATATCGATCCATTGTAACAAGCACATTTTACTAAGAATATAGCTAGTTTTACTCACTCAGGCAAAGTTGAAGTGGTGCAAACTGCTTGCAATAAAACCTTGGTACTTTAATGCCAGCTGAATGAATATCAATTATACTCATGCGCTTGAACATTATGAATACGTCTGGGATTATTGGTTTAGACGGAAGCTGGTAGAGCGTCCGACTGGTTATCCAGAGGTAGCGGATTTGATAACCACTCAAGCCAGCAACTTTCTGCCCTTTCGATGTGTTCTTTAGAAAGGCACTTAGCTCCAAATTCCAATAAAAATATAATAATAATAATAATAATAATAATAATAATAATAATAATAATAATAATAATAATAATAATAATAATGATGATGATGATAAAAATAATAATAATAATAATAATAATAATAATAATAATAATAATAATAATAATAATAATAATAATAATAATAATAATAATGTGTTGATAGTGACTTTAGAATCCAACAAAGCAGCAAACATTGTTGGGTTGTCTCAGATTTGAATATAGCAGTCATACTTTGCAGTCATTACGCAGTCAGGTCTTGAAGTGACCGAAAAACTCAGATCGATGACGCTCTACCCCCCCATCGTTTCCCACAACACATCTCACCACGTGGAAAATCTTATTTCAAACGCTGTTATTACACTCACTGCTAGTTTCCATACTAATTTGAAGGCAGTAACTCATGCGTAAACATACAAAAGGTACTCTAAACGTTGACATATAGGAGAATATCTTAAGTTTATACTGTGCTTACTTGCCTATCTCCTATATGGTGTTATCTTGTCTGATTGGCACCCGTCAGTGCCATGCTAGCAGAGTGACACCTTTCAATGCCATGTTAGCCGATTGGTACCCTTCAGATCCATGCTATCCGATTGGCGTTATTCAATGCCATACAAACCAACTGGCAACCATCAATGCCGTGCTAGATTTTTGGGCCCTCTAGCTAATCAGGAAGATGTACCCGTAAATAGCTCACAAATCTGATTATGGAACTTTACTCAGAATAATGTGAATGCAAATAAGCAAAATAAAGGACATCGCTGTAATCAGTGATCATTCGTCAGAGATCAGTACCAGATATTTCTCAAAATGCCTTATTATCCACTATGGAAAACGTCAACAAAAATTTAAAAATCACCTTGATTGTAAATCACGCTAGATATAAGGCTGGAATAACTGTAGAATGCCCAAAAAGTAAATTATGCAGAAGTATTTTTATATAGTATTAAATCCATCATTCATATTCATAAAATGTAAATTTTCTTGTGTCTTGGGCTTTTTTTTAACAACCCATGTGTGTTGATATATATATATATATATATATATATATATATATATATATATATATATGAAATTTGATTTGTCCCTTGACGCGGTGTACATTATTCTTCTAGTATCCATTTAATTTTAAAATAAGAAAAAGTTTTATTGTAGTAACTTAATGCAGATATCTTGCTTCAGTGTATGGCATACACTATAGCTAACAATCGTGAACGAAAAATGTTTTGATAAGACATTTTCATGCATTTTGACTCCTTTGGCAACATTAAAGGAATATCACTGGTCACAATATTATCTTCTTGACGCCTATCGATAAAATTTACATTGATTTGTAATGCAGTTGACTTACTGAAAAATGCTTCACCTTCATGATACTGAATTGATAATATCTGTACCCATTACGTTGCGTAAGAAGAATAACATAAAATGTTTATAATAAGAGGCCTACGCAACGTTGATCAAATTATCATATAAACGCACAGCTACTAAACAGTTAAAGTAACGTGATGTAGGAATATATACATATTCTGTTTATGGAGGTCATTGTTGTAATAGTTAGTGGGAATGAATGTGTGTTGTGGAAATTAGTGGGAATGTATTTGTCTTGTGGAGATTATTGAGAATGTATGTCCGTTGTGGAGATTAGTTAAATGCTTCGGTGTTGTTAAACTTAGATGGAACTCATGTGTGATATGGTGGTTAATGTGAATATATGTTTGTTGTGGAGCTTAGATGGAATGCATGTGTGTTGTGGAGCTTAGATGGAATACATGTGTGTTGTGGAGCTTAGATGGAATGCATGTGTGTTGTGGAGCTTAGATGGAATGCAGGTGTGTTGTGGAGATTAGTCTGAATGCTTGTGTGTTCTGGTGATTGGTGTGAATATATGTGTGTGAAGAGATTAGTGAAAATACACGTGTGTTGTTGAGATTAGTGTGAATGCATATTTGTTGGATTGTGGAGATTATTAAAATGCATGTGTTTGTAGAGATGAATCGAAATGTATGTGTGTTGTAAAGATTAGAGTGATGGCATGTGTTGTGGAGATTAATGGGAGTGCATGTGTGTTGTGGAGATTAATGTGAGTGCATGTGTGTTGTAGAGATTAATGTGAGTGCATGTGTGTTGTGGAGATTAATGGGAGTGCATGGTTGTTGTGGAGATTAATGGGAGTGCATGTGTGTTGTGGAGATTAATGGGAATTCATGGGCATTGTTGAAGTTTGTTGTCGTAATTATTTGTTGAGCTTTGTATACTTCTACAAATTCTATAACATTGTGTAATATATCAATCCATCAGAGGAAATATTCATCACACACTTTGATCTTACTATAGGTTAGGATTTGATTTTGCAAATAAAGTATGACATTATAAAAATGTATGATATTAGAAATAAAGTATGACATTAGAAATAACACCATGATATTATGAATACAGTATGACACCAGAAATGAAGAATAACATCATAAACAAAGAATGATGTTAGCAAAATAAAGATTGATAGATATAAAATATGACATAAATTAATTATAACGTTACAAATAAAGTATGACATGAGAAATCAAGTATGACATTAGAAATAAAGTATGATATTGGGAATGAAGTAGATTAGAAATAATGTTTGATATTTGAAATAAAGTGTGATTAACCTTAGAAAAGTCAATATAAACTAGTAATTAAATGGCTTACAGTCACACACAAGCGCTTTTTGTTATTTGCCAAGACAAATTTGCACTATTGAAGTGTTTGGGTTTGTTTTTGAGGTTTGAGTACATGTTATTGATGTAGATTGATTTGAAACTTCTGAAAGACTCTTTCTTCACCGAAGAGTTTCTCCTTCAGTTTAGTTTGCAAAAGAGAATCGTGAAAATCAATCTTTAAATGTAAGCGTTTTGATCCGATAAAATAAAAATATGACAGAAAACTGATGTATCATTATCTGAAAATACAAGAAGAGAAAACACGCGACAATTTACGTCTAAATATACTTCTTACTATTCAACATCTTTTGCATTGCTAGCAATTGAAAGGTTTCAAGCAAATGAAGGGTCTCATAATACCAATTAAATATCGAGAATGGTGAAGATGTTGAAAACGAATGGCACGAAAGGAAAACTGAACTGTGTGAATAATGATGTCGAAGATGAATACCAATTAGACCTAATGTCTCCTCTTTACATCACTCTCATAAAAGTTTAAATTCACCCTTGTTATTGGCAGAAACTATGTGTTTATACAAACTATTGCAATTAGTTAATATGAAGATTCAAAAATGAAAGAAACAACATCGGTTAAAATGTGTACTGGTAGCAGCCATAAAGGACGTTTATCTAATATTATAATTACAAGTTTTATTTCCTAAAATGTCAGAATATATTTTTTATATGTCGGAAGATGCTGAGATCTCCCACCGGTAATTAAATATTATATTTCCTTTGTTGTTGTTGTTGTTGTTGTTGTTGTTGTTGTTGTTGTTGTTGTTATAGGGTTTAACGACATTTTCAGCACAAGATAGGCTATACAAGGCGGCCAGTATTAATGGTGGAGGAAGAACCCTGGAAAACCCCGGGAAGAACCACCGACCCAAGAGAAGCTACTGACAGGTACCCTTTCTTACTCACGTTAGTGTGGACTCGAATTCACGCAGACGGAGGTGAGATGGCAGTGATCCGTAACGGTCAGCGCTTTAGACCATAAGACCACTTGGGGCCCCTATATTTTCATTGTGATTACGCCTATTATTGTCAATTCTGGCGCCCGTGAATTTAACTGCTCGGGTAATGTTACAGATGGAAAATAATTCTATTCACATAATTATAGGAAGCAAAATGAAAATTAGTAAATATTTTTTCCTGATAATTATTACTTATTCTAATAATTTTGTCTTATGCGTTATTGGATTGGTACAGATGCATATTCTTGCGGAAGGTTTATATTGGCAGTTGCCACAAAGCAAACATACGTATGCCATATTATATTTTGTTATATATTTAAGACATAAATAAGTTATTGCTCACAATGTTCGTTAAAATCCAACGCAAAATAGTTTCCTTAAGAGCACATTGTTTTCTTCCGTTTTTAAGCTGATAAGCCTGCTTATTACGCATCCTGCTTGAAAGAGAACATTAAAAATGGCGCCATATTTTTAAAAAAGTCTTGTATTAAGATGTGATTATGATTTTTAACGTAGCTTTAACAATTTTTCAGTCATATCGCTACGATGCTTGCAATGTGGCAGTTTATAGTAATGTCTAGCACTGGGGTATCATGCCGCAGACATGTAGCATGATGTCCCACCCAGTCATATTATCCTGACACCAGGCCTACCAGTCCTAACACTAACCCCATAATGCTGTGCGTTAAGCGAGGCAGCTGTTAGTACCATTTTTGTAAGTCTTTGGTATTACTCGACCGGGGATCGAACCCAAGAACCTCCGGCATCCGAGGCGGACGCTCTAACTACTAGCCCACCGGAGTGGTTAGTCTTGTATTAAATAGCTGGTAATGCTAGGATACATTTGGATACACTTCAATATAGGCAAACTTTAGATACTGGCCAAAAAGGTAATTATATGATAGCATTACGTCACATTTTATTTATTGCTATATTTTACAATTTTATATTTTACAATTTATAATATACAAAATACAATCAATTTTATTTAAATTTGTGCTCAGGACAATATCTTTGCCGAAGTGGAACGAAATGGAATATCTTGTGCCAGTTGGCGGATGAGCTTCTGTTATGAACTATTCATAACGACATGTATTCCTCATTCTTTGACTATACATTTCTTACCTTCCGAATCAATGAAGGTTGTCAGTACCGTAACTTTATGTGAGTGTTTATAATGCGTCGGCGATTGGCACAAGAAGGACATTGGCCCCTCTCACGCCTCAACGGATCTAGCGCGAGTCCTTCTGCTATCAAACGAGACGCTTGATGAAAACACACGGATCTAGCACAAACACACGTATCAAGTCACTACAATAATGATGTTATGATCATATAACCTAAACAAGTATATACAGCTACTAATAATGATAATAATACTAAAATAATCAAATTTTAAGGTCTTTTTTTAGTATCATTGCATCGACAGTCTCACCTTTGTACATCGAGTCTAAATATAGTATAGTTGCGAGATAGTTGAGAGCGAGGAATCTAAACAGTTATGAATCCAGACAAAATAAATATTAGCTTTTGTCATAAGTTGAATAAAGACTCATATAATTAGAATCACTAACTTCAATATCTAAACGTATTTTTGTTGAAACGACGGCTACTGTTTTGTAAAATTAGAACTCACCTGACTCTATCATCCAATGGAAATTAACCGAAATGTGAAGACAGATTCATTACCACAACCTTGTTATGAATCATTTGCAATCTACAGAAACGTGCCTAGAATGAAAACGCAATATATACATAACACCTCCACTCCTAAATGAAAATATTTAGGCAAAACCGCTTTCGTTTACATAATAGTGTGTGTGTGTGTGTGTGTGTGTGTGTGTGTGTGTGTGTGTGTGTGAGAGAGAGAGAGAGAGAGAGAGAGAGAGAGAGAGAGAGAGAGAGAGAGAGAGATGATAATGATAAAATTGCAGAAGATGCCTAATGAACGACACAAATTGTATTGAATATATTGCGATACGGAAATAATATACGTATAATATTGTATTTGCGATCCAATTGTCTTTTCCATTGCTGTGCCAAATTTTCGTTTTCACGTTGATGATGAAAGTAAGGTGGTTGTTATCACTTAATACAATAACTGGGGAAATAGCAGAATGAACACAAACTTTCAAAAGTGCTGCAAAGCGGATATCAAAGCCAATAACTCCTTCTCGATAGTAGACTAATATCTACGGTGCTTGCTTAATATTTTAGAAACATAGCACAAAGGATGATCCACGCTATCTTTGTCTTAATGATTTAACGCAAAACAATAACTGCATCAGAATGTTTACAAATTAGCTTTATGTTAAGGTATAATTGTTACAGCTCTATGGTTTCACACTAAGTAACAGGAAAGGTAAACAACAAAACAAAACAAGAGTAAAATTCCAGAAATAATTTATTTCCCAAGATTATAAAGTGAAATTTTAAAAGGAACTTACATTATTGTGAATTAAATCCCAAAAATTCTAAAATTTCTATCACAATTCCAAAATTACAGCATGTTTCGAATGCATACCAGGTCATAAATATCCTTGAATGAGCTGATGTGCCAATAGCCATGATATATCATAATGATATAACCCATAATGATTTTCAATAAATTCACGATGCATGCATGGAAATGTTTATATTCAAACTGTCAATGAAGATTATGTAATTCCATTGAATAAATTTTAAATACATGATTACTGTAAAATTATAACTGAGAATAATTCTACAGGCTTAACTAAAAGGACTAATGAATAATTTTTTGAAAACAACCTTGTATAAAAAAACAAGACTCAGTAAAATGACCAGCATGTTGGTTAAAATTTCTCTTCAAGAACATTTTAAATTTTGTAAACAAAACAAGACCTTGAACCTAAAATGTTAATACAAATTTAAATTGAAAGGATAAAAGTCATGTAAACAATTTATAGTCTACCCTCAACCACTGACAGTAGTCAAGAGCATAAAATGAATTAATTATACATAAGTCAGATATTAGTGAAAAATATAAACTTAACATGCTTTAATTAAAATAATGTCAACTAGGTGTGAGTAATAAAACAATGACCACTTACTGCGATTTAGTAGAAGTAATTAGGTTGATAGCAAAACGTAAAGACCACCTACCAAAGAAACGTTAGTAATGTGTGGCGGGTACTCTTGACTCTTGTTTAAATTGACAGTTTATTTATTCGTACACGAAAAGGCATGTAATTATCTTGAGTAGCTACACCTGTCCCTGAGCTCATTCAGTCTTGAATCTAATTGACTGATTTTGTTGTACGTGCGAGCAAACTATGGCCCGTAGCAAGTTTTCAACCTAATAAGTGTTTAGTATAATTATTTTGGGCTGTGTAAAAAGTTTCTCTCTTCAGTTATTGCTCTTGATGAAAACTGCTTCGTCGATGACGTAGGAAAATTCAGTATTATTACTAAAACAAAATATTTCTACTGCTCCTGCAGGTGTATTGTCTTTTATACACCGCTTGAAATAGAATAATGTGTGTTTGCTTATAATATTGAACTTTTCTCGTTCGTCGACCATAGTATTTCCTCTAGAGATGTATTGGTCTAATAACACTAGATTAGCACAGGAAATCGATAATGTTCTTTTCCTCTCTGATAGCAAGCTGAAGATAATAATTTTACAACAACAAAAACAACAACAGCGACATCATCGTTAATAATAATAATAATAATAATAATAATAATAATAATAATAATAATAATAATAATAATAATAATAATAATAATAATAATAAAAATAATATAAATAGGCTATTCAAGCTCATTAAAATGTCACAGAATATATACAAGCTGAAAACTCATATCTTATTGTAAGGAACTTTTAACACTGATTTCGAGAGAATTTATTTCTTGGCATTTGTATGCATTTTTTTCGAATGATAATTGAACTGTACTAAGTCATATCACTAATTCAGTATCAGTGTAATCACATATTACAGGCTGGAATATTCTGTACTTACATTAGTTTGTATTAGTACGAGGCTCAACGATGGTACACAATCGTATCATTTAATATTGCCGTATCAAGATGAAAGACAAACCAGGACCGTATATTTTCTCTCTTTTAACCATATTAGTTACAGGGTATTCCGTGTGAATTTTATATCACTTGACTAAATCTCATGTCATCTGCACGGAGAACTTGTGAGTGGACTACGCCCAAACGACAAGTCCACCCCACATAATAAATAGCACACTTACAAAATTACTTTAATTTATTATATTCTTAACTTAGTATTAATTACCAGATCTGAAAACATCGTCATACTGAAAACGTCAAAGGCTTAGACGAATATGTTGTTTCTTACTTTTTATACAAATTCAGTCATGATTTTGTTAATGACTAGCCTAAATATAATTTTGCAGTTTAAGTAAGGTTGCAATATCTTCGTGATTTCATAGCGTAAACACGTGATTGGTATACTTTTATAATAAGTACCTTTGTACACGCACTCATATTCAAACCACATCTAACAAAATTTTTGCTCAAATTATTATACCATTTTATCATTTCAAAGATGGAGAATATGATATCTTACCCGTTTAAAAATAGGAAAGGAGTTAAAGTCATAATACACGAATGTTAAATTTGGCTGACCATGTGACCAATCGATCTAGTGATATTAAAGCTGAAAGACTTCATAAGATTATGCGTTCTATAGTTTAAGTCTGTTGATTGCTTTAGAGAGAATCGGTTAGAAGGGTTATACACAACGTGTAGTATTATATAGATATTATATAGTATTATATAGAAATGATATAGAATAATAACAATAAAAACATAAACATACACTGAAAACATTCCTTTAGTCCATTGCTGCATTCAGGACATTCTCTTTATCCACGAACTCTACTCTAAAAATCATCTTCAGCAAACCACTGGTTTCAAAACATTCCATTCTGCCACTCACTGCACTCAACATACCCATTCAACCATCCACTGCACTCAAAACATTCCCTTCAGCCACACACTGTATTCAATATATCCTCCTGAAGCACCCAGTGTAACCAAATATCCCCTTTAAGCACCCAATGAAATCAAAACATCCTCTTCAAGCACCCAATGGAATCCAAACATCGCACTCAAGCACCCAGTGTAACCAAACATCCCCTTCAAGCACCCAGT
The DNA here is from genome assembly GCA_016746295.1 of Potamilus streckersoni. NCBI lineage: Eukaryota > Metazoa > Mollusca > Bivalvia > Unionida > Unionidae > Potamilus > Potamilus streckersoni. The sequence goes on along the minus strand of JAEAOA010001885.1, from coordinate 1,008,776 downwards.
GGACTCAAAACATCCCTTTCAAACACCCAGAGGACTCAAAACATCCCCTTCAAGCACCCAGTGGACTCAAAACATCCCCTTCAAGCACCCAGTGGACTCAAAACATCCCCTTCAAGCACCCAGTGGACTCAAAACATCCTTTTCAAGCACCCAGTGGACTCAAAACATCCCCTTCAAGCACCCAGTGGACTCAAAACATCCCCTTCAAACACCCCGTGAATTCAAAAATCCTCTTCAAGCACCCCGTGGACTCAAAACATCCCCTTCAAGCACCCCGTTTATTCAAAAATCCTCTTCAAACACCCCTTGGACTCAAAAGATATGATTATGTCAGGTACTAAAATAAGCAAGATCTACTCTAATAAAGAAACAATCGAAAAACGATCTAAAATTGTTTCAACACCTAGTCAAGCGGAACTCTAATAGAAGAATTACTGATGATGGCACAGAAAAAGCAAAAATGCTGTGCAAAACCAAGAAAAACTGTTGAAAAGACGGTCCTGATTCTCCACACAAATTCCCCATAGGTTATCGCAGTTTTTGAGCATCTATCTACCACTGAGTGTTCCAAAACATTAATAAATCTTTCTAAAAAAAATAAACCGGTCACGGCATACAACCAAATCAAATCACCTCAAACGTGTCCTCGTCAGGTGAAAACTGAAACCTATCAGAAATCTTGCCGTGAATGGATCTTCTGAATTGTGTGGGGATAAGAAAGGCAAGACTTGTTAAAGCGTCATCAAGACTAGCGACCTCTACAGCACAGTTATGTGCGAAACACTTGGTGTTCATTACAAGACTGAAATATGCAAAACGTAAATATTATCAGCTGTATTAAATTCAAAATTTGTTCATTCAAGTGTGTATGGAAGACAAATAGAAAAAGTAAAATCTTATTGGCGAACCAGATATTTACTAACGGACCCGGCCGCTTGAATCAGGAATAATAGAAACACGTTTCCTTTCTCATTCTTGAATTTAATTACAACGTTTTGTGCTCGAACGGTTTTTATGTGATTCTTGGTTTTCTTAAATTTAATTAGGACGTTTTGTCCTCCATGGGGGTTTGTGTGTTTCTTATTTCTACATATTTGGAACGTTGCTAATAATTGTCAGTAACTATTATTGTATTGAAGTATTTTGAAACGCTGATATAAACAACTCGTCTCGCTCTTAATGACAAATTACGTTATATTTTCTGTAATATTGCACTTATTTGAGTTCTTAAAATAAATCTCATGTGGACACGTGTAAAGCAGAAAAGACTGCTTGCCAATACAAATTCCTGATTTGGGAAACTGTACATAGTTCAATGAGGAGTATATTCTGCCTTTCTGAGCATACATTAAGAGCCTGTTCTTCGAGTTTTGTTTCAAAATGACAACATATTTTAAATATATGCTTCCTTTATACTTTTGTACTTGTAATTATTGTATTTCTCTGTTGTCACCTGTCTTAAAATGGGATCGCTGTGTCATATGTCTTGAAATGGGAACATTGTCTCATATGTCTTAAAAGTGGGATCGTTGACACTGCGCCGTGACATACGTTACAGACGCATTTAGATTTTCCCTATAATCTGTAATTGCAGTGTTCCTAATATTGTCTGTAGGTCTTTTTGTGTTTTGTATTTAAGTTTTTCAGTCCTACTTTTTATAAGGAGCATGCATTTAAATTTGCTCACCTGTAAGTATACGCACTTTCATATGCGGAATGTCTAAGAATTTGTGGTCAATAAAATCTGGTTTTGATTTTATGCAATAATGTATTTCTCTTCATTGACATTGTAATGAAAAAAATGCGTGCGAATAAATGCATCATTAAAGAACTTTCAAATATCGTATATTTCATTTTAGGATTCGTATATAAATCTTTATAAGATTGGGAAATACATATTTAGAAATGAAATTTCAATTAACGATACAGTACACTGAATTGAATAATACTTGCTGAAAGTCGTAAACAAAATAGGATTACTAGATCATACGTCAATTCATAGTCTACTCATACCTATCAGCTGGTTAAATTGTACAAATATCCTTTGTATACAAAATATACCTAGAACAAAAGTTTGAACTTCGTTTGTATGGAAATAGAAGGAATGTAGAACTTATAGCCAATCGTTTGCATACAAAAATATACCTGAATAAAGAACAAAAGGTAGAACATGGTTGTATTCAAGAATACTTGTACATGGAAGAAAGGCAAAACTGTAGCACATGTCAAAAGTTCAAAAAAAAAGAGGGAACCACGGTTGAAGAACGGAACAAATACACAACTGTTTATTATTATAAAATAGCTATTTCATCGGAATATTATTAAAAGCAAGAGCTAGTCTAAATTATTTTGTTTACCAGAGAACATACCGAACATTCATAAAACAAGCTGGCTAAATGAATAATATTAGACAAACTTTTCTGCCTGTTTGGTTTGAACATATTGTATTGCTACAATACAATACAACTGGGTTGGGCAAAAACTGTAATGCCTTAAGTGGTCCTTTCCCTACACCAAACTGTCAAAAGCGCAAATGTTGCGAAACACTAATACTTTATTGATTTATCAGTCATTTTTACCTATGTAACATCAACTTATTGCAAAATCTCATGGTCCTGAATTTTGTATATGTTCAACAATGTCTAATGTTGCTTAATAATTTGTATTCACTGAGCTTACGCCCATTACATCAACAGTTATATTGATATTTCCCGAATTCCGTCATCAGCAGCCATATTTGAGGTATGCTGTCAAATTTACCATTGAGTTTATATGGTGCTTTGAAACTGAAATAAATTCATCGAATCTCAAGATACTGTTACGAAAAACATGCATAATAAAGATGACGCAATTTAGTATCTATATTTGGAATTTATAAGTTTGATTTTGCTTCATTGTCCCTTGTTCAATAAAATAGTTAGGTTTGGTGGTCGAATATAAGAGAAACTATTAGTTTGTCCGCAGTCCAGGTAAAAAGGACTGACGGGTCGAATATCTGCTATTGACCTTATCGGTGAAGCTTGTATTATTTTGAACGCAAGATGAAAGTTGCAAATGATAAAGCCTTAAATAGCTATGTATCCACCAACTGGTTGAATAGTGATTGAAAGGAGATAATCGCTAATTTCTCTTTTATTGGACACAATTTTTGTAGCAGCGAAAATGGTATAGCTTGATAGAACACCAACATTCTCATAGAAATGTAAATGGAATTAAAATCAACAAGTCCTGGTATTTTCAAAATGTATATTTGACGAGCCTAGAGGACAACTCACTCCATTGTCGACACAGGTCTCTAGATTTCATTTTTCTAGAGACCGGCTTATAACCCACAGAGATTATATTCCAGATTATAAAATACTGAAATCATCGGAAAGATTGGAAACTTTGCTTTCAGGCAGAACGTTGGGGTTACTTACATTGGCCTATTCATGCTTTTGTGGATCCATTTCTGATCATTAGGAACACTCATTTTGTAATCATATCTTTAGAAAATTTCCAGAATAATTAACGAGAATTTTAAGATAATTTTCATCCAGCTTGTCCGTTTCAATGACGTCACCGTCTGGCAGGATGTCGTTAAAAAGTGTATTATTACATGTGTTATCTGCGGTCTAGTGCATGTGTTAACGTGTGCACAATTGCAGTGGTAGAATAATAAATCTCGTTTTGTTTTGTAAAGCCACGACCAACAATCTTGTTATATAGTTTTAACAACACTTGTACTGTTTGAGTGAGTTGATTTCTATTCCAAAGGCTTTCACATAAGGAACAACAACTTGTAAATTTCGATTCGATGACCGTGACATTTTATATACTGTACTATCACTAATTTTGGCAAATTTTCCATTTTTCAGTGATTTCTTTGTTGACTCGGATCAGAATTCAAAGACCAATCTATCGAAAAATTAGACCCATGCCGATGCCCTACCACACATTATCTTACTGCGTTTCTTTTCTAAAAATATAGTTATTAGTTAAATCAGTCATTTCAATGCATACGTCACTATAAGCTCTTGGCTACATGTAATTTTCTCTCACTGCCTTGAATCAATATGTTGTAAAAAAAGAAGATAGAGCAACGAGAAAACGCATAAGGTATTAAAACACTAGTAATACTGAAAATGAAAGAAACAATAATAAACGATACTAATATGTGAAATCAGATCTAAAACTTATTATAACTGATTTTTTTTATTCCAGGGAAATTCTTTTGGAATTCTTAAAAAAATTAAATCTTCGCGAAAGCATATTTCATCAATACATGCTTAATTCCGACGTACAACGTGACTGTAAAATACTAGAACTATTGCTTGAATCGCAAAGACGAATAAAGAACTGTCTATAAGTACTAATTACGGTGGAATCTTCAATTACTAATCACTGCTAAGTCTACTATACTTACTAATTATCGCGAAATCCTTATCACTAATTACATCTGAATTATATTTACTAATTACAGCTTAGTCTTGAAGTTCACACTTCACTGAGTTTTAGACAAAGGCGATGAATCAACTTTCTGCTGGCCGACATCAAATATTGACAGGCGAATAATCCTGAAATTGCTGAATTACATAATTCCAACTTTCTCCAAGTCTTGGATGATAACGTCCTATCCTTCACAAAGTTTTGAGTGAACCGAAATTGTCCATTCGGCTTGAATCGACTTGATTGATGTAAGCTTTTTAATACAGTACACTGCTTTACACCGATGAAGCTACGTTTTCCTTTTTTAGCATAAAAGTTGGGAAAACCTGATTTAACTTGTTCTTTGTCGTCTTTATTTATTGTGAAGGTGTTTGAAGTTAATTCGTACAATGGGCAGACTCAAAACAAAGGGGCGATTCCGTTGTTTTCAGTTTATTTAGTATCCGACCACATCAACTGCTGACGTTGCTGGTTAATTGCATTTAGCAAGAGAAAGCTGGAATCCTGTTTTATTCACACGTTTATTCAATTATTCAAACGGACGGGGATCTAAGTTAGCTTCTACCACTCTTTATTCTTTGTGCTGACATCATGGTGGTAATCAAGTACGGATGGTGTAACTTCATGAACAGTGTTTACGGAATTGATCTTACTTATGCACCTTGATAACTCACTAAGTGGTTTTGACTGCGAAATAAGTATTAACGTTCGCATGAAAGAATGACCGTCCAAACTACTGTATTGATAGTCGGGGCTGACGGGGGGGGGGAACCGGTGATATATAGTCGGGGCCCAGGCCGAACAACACCATTAATTTTATAAAATAAATATTTTGTTTGAAGAACAACTAGGACCGGATTGTGTGTTTCGTACCCAAGGGCTCGTGATACCTCTCTACGGCCTGTTAACTGATTTGGTAGTTCATGCGTTTCTACTGAGAATTTTCAAGCCATATTAGATAAAGGTGACGGCTCGTGCGGTGGTTATCATTTTTTATAGCTTATTAAAATGCAGGCGTGAATCAAACATATGTCACATTATCAATATGTTTTTGTTCGCCTGTTATTAAACAACATATCGAATGCTAGAGATGAGTTTAAGATTTAAGTCACAAAGATCTCTTTTCCACGATTAAGTCATTACTGCAATCAACACACAGCGTATGAAGTATTTCAGCTATATTTTGTATGATCTATTCGCCGGCCTGGCTCTATCGCAGGCAGTTTAATTCTATTTAAATAAATTTTTTGATTCCAGTCCGGAGTGTCGGAGTGTGTAAATTGTACTGTGCAGCCCTTTTTTCATTTTCTTTTAATTGTTTTTTTTTGTTACTAAAAGTGATTTTCCAATCGAATATTATCTGTTTAGCACCATAGGCGCAGAAGCACACGTGTGTGAATTACTTCAGGGAGTGTTACCTCCAAACAAGTAAACAACTCAAGTATCCCTGCGTTGACCAGGCTTTCTGTCTTTAAATTCAGCGTGTCTTAATCATAGAGTATTTTGATGTTGCAGAAGGCACATCGGTTATATTTTGCTGCTTAAAGTGGAACATGTCTTGGACCTTGAGCGCACTGATTAAAACGTGTCACGTGCCTTGTACAAATGTTTTATGCAAAAAGCTACTCCTTGAGAGCTTTGATAATTTCCTTCTGCGTAGAACATGCTCGAGCTGAGGTTGATGTTCAATACGAGACACGGTCAAACATGAGAAACTGGTCCACTGAAGGATTCGATATTAAGCCCCTGGGAACCTTGCACAGTAATTGCATTGCAAACATGTAAGTGTGATTTGTGTAAAAAGGAGTGTCTGGAGACTACTTTTTGTGCTGCTTGAGTTAACGTTGCTTGGCCCTCTGTGCCGAATAGTGGAAGACTATGAATGTTCTTGCAGATATTTACTTCTCAAGAAAGAAATTTCAGCCACGAAAGTTGACAAGATTTGGCACTGTCAGATTTGAGTCACTCCCTTGTTTCCAGGGTGTTGATAAATGTTTTCAGAATTTGGCGTTGATGGCGGATAATCGGCACTGGACACCATTGGGTCTGGCACTTCAGCTAAGGTCTCACTGGATTGTTTCGTTTTTTGACACTCCTCCTTCAATTTTTAAGGTAGAAGGCATGAGCCTAATTATGACAACCCTAGCATTTATAAACTCACACATAAGCTAAATCTCTAATGTGGTTTACATTTACTAAGAGTTAGGCTTGTAAAAGGGTTGCCTTGTTGGTGACTGCCCGTCACAGTTAGACTAGCACTGGAGATCAAATTGGTAACTTGGGCTGCAAATGTGCATCTGACTTGGCTTATGCATTTACATGAGTCTGCTACAGAGGTAAATATTTAAAAATCTACATGGTTGTGGGGTGATGAAAAGTATGTTAATTTGTTATAGTACTAGTGAACTTTCAAGAGGAATAAGGTACATGTTAGCCGGCTTCTCACAGGAACATTTTGAAAAAAGCTCTTTTCTGTCAAAAATGAATGTAAAAAAGAAGGGTTAGTGGTAGTATAGGTTCAGTATCAAAACCACCAGTTGCATAAGAAATTAACCGTAATACTTTAGTCAGAATCTTACAAGCATCCTTCCAACAAAAATCATTAGTTATTTTTATTTGTATCTTTATTGAAAAATTATGATCATTTTTCTGCAATGGGTCATTGTCAAATGAACATTTGCCAAAAAAAAACTGTCTTGTGAGACCTTAAGAACCCATGTCATTTTATTCAGTCTTGTCAAATTTGATTAGCTATGCCATAAATCATTTCCTTATTACCTCCATGTCTTGAATCTGACATAGTAAGGTATTTCAAAACATACACTTCCTATAGATTTGCTAGTAGTAAATGATTGTATAAGAAGGGAGCTAATTTAGCACTGTCCGAGTTAACAGCTGTTGTTTTTGATCCAATGATCTAATGAACAACAAAGACCTAATAAGTTTGATACAATGTGGTTGAATGAAATATTTCGCTTATTAATTTTTCAATATTTACAATACATACTTTCTACATACTTACAATTTAATGCTAATTGCCTTAATATCATGAATTTACATTCCTATATGCTCATGATGTATGATATAATATTTCAACACATAGATATCATTTATTTACAGACACATTCAGTTATAATGACATATATATATATATATATATATATATATATATATATATATATATATATATATATATATATATATATACACACACACATACACTACACATTTAACACCTGCTGAAAAGCAGCAATTTTATGACATTTTAAGTAAGAAAACTGTAAAAGTGGACACATGTACAATTTTGCTTGGAACAAAAACATCAGCTCAGCTGAATATGTGATGATCTGTACACATTTCAGAGGGAAGAGAATAAAACTTCTAACACATTGTTTACCGTTTTTTTTTTGTACCATCCTAGTGTGACCATGTCAAAAAATCTACAGATGTTGCATATATGTCACAATAAAGCATGCAGATAAATTGTGCATTTATGTTTGGAAACTGCATCAATTAATAATAAGCGACAAATTTGTCGCAACATGGGTGAGTGTACAGGACATTATGTCTGTCCAAAGTGCTTATTGTAAGGTAGCAATTATAAATTATTTGCAATTTTTCCATGTTGCAGTTTGCTTTCATTTCTTCTAGGTCTTAAGGTGTTTTATAGCACACTTGTTGAAGAGAAATTGAAAGCCAGGATGACATCAAAGGTTTCATAAGGAGTCAGCCACATCAGATGTTTTGGGGCTTTCACTGGAACAGCTGCATCGGAATCAACTTCACTGAATTTTGGTAACTTGCAAGAAATGGATGTCCCTTTTTAAGATATGCTTATCTTCTCTCCTGATTTCTTTTGCTTGATTTTATTTTTACTTTAGAGTTGAGTGTAGGCATGTTACAATCACTTGGAAAATAAACTTGTCTGCAGCAGCTTCAGCAACAATATAAGCTGGCCAGTATGAAAATGACCCAAAGATGACCTTAGAGGTGTAAAACTACATTGTCCATACATAATGTCTACTCAGCAGATGTTCTGAGTCTGGGTATAGAATTTCACTGTTGAAGTTTCCTAAATGAATCGGTTCTGTTTACAAACTTTGGTCAGTTAATTTTGGGTTTGCCGAGGAGTTTCCTCCCTTATACATTCAACTCGGATTTCTCTTTTGTAACATAGATATGACCTTTTTTTTATTAAATCAATGATGGAATACTGGTCAGTTTGTATATGACGTGCATCATTATTATTCTTTCAAGTACTTAGCATATACATTCTGCAGCTATTTTACAAGAGATTCATCTTGGCTTCTTTTGCATCTTTTATTTACTACTATTTCAGATTTCATGAAGAGTTGTATTATTTGTGCTGTCAGATGTCTTTGATATCACCCGGCACTAACAATACAGGGGGTATTGGTTATGAAAAATGATGAAACTGACATGATGTAAGGAAATGGTATGTTTCAGTGGGGGAAAGTATTAGATGAAGTTTGAAGCTTTTGTCATAGTGGTTGCTCTCTTTGAAGGCTTTTTGCTCATCGATTAAAGTAATAAACAAATGGAAACAGGCAAACTTGAATTTTGCACATGTTAAGGTTGCGTTTTATTTAAAATTACCCAATGTTTTGAAAAAAAGAAGATTTTTTCCTTAATCAGTCTGCTTTTAAAATTATTAAGGTCTCACTAAATAGTTTCGTATTTTGAACCCCTCCACCTTCAATTTTTAATGTAGAAGGCATAAGCCTAATTATCACAACTCTAGCATTTATATATTCACACATAAGCTAAATCTGTAATGTGCTTTACATTAACATTGAATTAGTCTCGTAAATGTGTTGCCTTGTTGGTAACTGCCGGTCACAGTTATACTAGCATTAAAGATCAAATGCGTAACTTAGTCTGCAAATGTGCAGCCGACTTGGCTTATGTATTTACATGTCTCTACTACAGAGGTAAATATCTAAAAATCTACATGGTTGAAGGGTGATGAAAAGTATGTTAATTTGTTATAGTACTAGTGAACTTTCAAGAGGAATAAGGTACATACTCACTCTATTAGCTGGCTTCAAACAGGAACATTTTGAAAATAGCTCTTTTCTGGTGGTAGTATATGTTCAGTATCAAAACCACCAGCTGCATAAGGAATTACCCTTAATACATTGGTCAAAATCTTACAAGCATCCTTTCAACAAAAATCATTAAATATTTTTATTTGTATCTTTATTGCAAAACTATGATTATTTGTCTGCAACGGGTCATCGTCGGATGAAAATTTGCCAAACAAACTGTCCAGTGAGACCTAAGCTCTTCGTGCAAATGCAGCGCTCGCGTTGTGGCAGGTAAGCTGCGCTGTCATTAGGGGCTAACATTTCTTCGTTATGACATGCAATTTACCCCCAAAAACAGTCTACACTTAGCACAGCATGCCATAGTGGTAGTGGCAGTATGCTTGGGAAATATGCTACACAACCGCTTAGTCTCCCCAGGTGTTCATGCCTGATGTAAATAGTATGCCGGCTATTTTTGTAGAGGGCGAAAATCTGTATGCACATCACCAAGAATGCATGGAGGTGGATGTCCCTTTTTAAACTGTGTTTATCTCCTCTCCAGATTTCTTTTGCTTGATTTTATTTTTACTTTAGAGTTGAGTGCAGTCATGTTACAATCACTTGGAAAATAAACTTGTCTGCAGCATCTTCAGCAACAATATAAGCTGGCCAGTATGAAAATGACCCAAAGGTGACCTTAAAGGGGTGAAACTACATTTTCCATACATAATGTCTACTCAGCAGATGAGCTGAGTCTGGGTATAGAATTTCACTGTTGAAGTTTCCTAAATGAATCGGTTCTGTTTACAAACTTTGGTCAGTCAATTTTGGGTTAGCCGAGGAGTTTCCTAACCTTATACATTCAACTCGGGGTTTCTCTTTTGTAACACAGATATGACCTATTTTACAAGAGATTCATCTTGGCTTCTTTTGCATCTCTTATTCACTACAATTTCAGATTTCATGAAGAGTTGTATTATTTGTGCTGTCAGATGTCTTTGATATCACCCGGTACTAACAATACAGGGTGTATTGGTTATGAAAAATGATGAAAGTGACATGTTGTATGGAAATGGTATGTTTCAGTGTGGAAAGTATTAGATGAAGTTTGAAGCTTTAATATGTAGTGAAAATAATCTCATGCGGAAAACCTTTTTAATTAATCTGGCATTCCATTAATGACGGACACACGTTATCTATATAAAAAGCGTAAAATATAACATATATATATATATATATATATATATATATATATATATATATATATATATATATATATATATATATATATATATATATATAAGTGCCAGTCAGGCTACATATTGTTTAGAATGTTTACTAGAAAGAAAACCAAAACCTTAAAAATCTCGGGTATTGGTTGGATTGAATTGAGTTCAAATTTAATTTTGAAACTGAAAATATGTTCAAATAATATAAAACGTAATATTAAAGTGTTGTGAGAAATAGTACTTACAGTCATGTTATGAAATATTGTCTCTCTGGACAGGCACAGTAGTCAGTTTCACCATGAACTAAATTACCTTGGAATCACGCGTATTTTCGGTGCAGCTCCTAACTTAATCTTCATGTGTTAGGTATTTATTTGCTCTAGACTACTTCAAAGCGAGGACTTGCAAATGGGGTCAAAATGAATACTTTCTGTTGATAAGAAGTCATTCATAAGCGTAAGCCAAAATAATGGACCAAAGATTTACATTTATATCCCTCTTGTACCGAGTCCAATTTATTTGACTTCTATCTAAATTAAACACAATATCTCAACTAATCAACACACATACACACATGGGATCAATGACTTCATACTTGTGAAGTTTCATCATGCGACAGTAAATTGTTAACTGATACGAGAATCATTGAAATGTAGAACGATTTCGATATTTGTTGATGATATTATATTTATGTTTCTTGCTATTTTTTGGTGTTATATTACGGCACTATCAATAAGAACAAATTTAAAAGGAGTTCAAACTAAATCAAAAAGGGTATGTCTGGCTTATATTACATGTTCTACTTGCCATGCTAATTAAACATCCTACTGGCGATACTAATTAAAACATTTATCATTTTTCTCTCGCATTGTTTTCATTTAGACCGGTGTTATGATTGCTATACGCGTCAAAACAAGAACTGGTTTAGCTTTGTTTGGTACGTGTGAACTGAGAACTATTTCTAAATTGTGTTTGTACTTACATACAAATGTATAAAAAATGGATATCTATTCAGTACATGAAGGTAAAATCATACAAACTTAAATGGCTTAAATAAGTATGGATACATAAAAGCATACAACGACAGTGCATCTGTAAGCAAAAATACTATTTCTGCGCAAATGAACTATACTCATTTTAGTGAGTGTCGACAATACAATGTATTTGTGTTAAAAACAGCAAGGTGTTTGCTGCAAAGTATTTGCCATGTAGTGCATAAATATATTGGGTAATTGGTTGTTATATAATGTGCATCAATGCATAAAAAATACAGAACAAAAAGTTGTGTTCCACCACGTGTTACTTTAATTACAATGCTAGTTAAACGGGTCAATAGACGCACATCAGCAGATTTTACGTTGGATATTCCATCTGGTATAACATTTGTGTTTTAGTCAATTCATAAGAGATTGGAACTGAAGTTTGTGGACTGATCACAGACCACACTTTTAAAAACACATATAGCAATCTATTTAAAAAATCTTTTCGGTCACCCTTTATTTGAAATATCTCACTGAATCTGTCACCTACGAGCTTTCACACCATCGGCTGTTGCACTCGGCGCCACCTCATGAATGAGTTTGTTTTTTAATTGTACAGCTGTTGCACACCCACCAAGAATGCTTTTAACATTGTACGGTTGTTGTAGTCACACCACGCCATAATTGCTTTTAACATTGTACGGTTGCTGTACTACCACAAAAAAATATGCTTAACATTGTACGGCTGTTCTGCGTTGTCGCCAATAACGTCATAAAAGCTGGCCAAGTACTTTTTTTGCCAAGACAAAATGTACCGCTCGTTCTAAAACTCATAATTACCTAAAGGAAAAGGTACGGACAATGTTAAATTTGTATTCTGTACTTTTTATAAACATGTGGAATATTATCAAATTTACATAATGCCTTTTGTTGCAAATTATTGTATGTCTGCAAAACCCGTGGTCGATTCGTCAACATGTTAGAGAATATAGTAAGTTTATTTTATAGAATATTTTAAAAGACCAATTAATAATTATTCCATTCGTTATGGCGACAAGACTGCTAATTAATGATTCAATCATATAATATTTTTTTCTTCACCTAACTAACTCGTATGTTGAACTTTACATAGAACTTTCATATGTGCATGAAAGTTTGCTAAAACCTCTACCCTTTTTCGACTGTCATTTGCATCTGTTTTTGACTTTATTAAGAAACCGAAACAAAACAACAAAATAACAAAGCAACACCCCTTTAAAAAACCAAACAAGCAAATTATTCTTCAATGATGCATTTGTAAAATTTAAAGAAAAATCCAGAATGACCATCGTGAATTTTGAATTGGAAGTACAGTGTTTCAGTACCAGACCACTTGGTGGTGTTTTTCGGACTGTACTTCATAACCAAGGATCTTTAAAAATGTTTAACTTGTGCAGATCGTTAATTTCATTACATCGCTTTGTTTCAGCCAATAACAGTCATCATTCAGACTGTCGGTGTCGAAAGTAGTACTCGTGATATCACTCATACTGTCGGTGACGAAAGTGTTGCTCGGCACATCACTCATGTTGTTGCTGTCGAAAGTGTTTCTCCTTACATCACTCATGATGTTGCTGTCGAAAGTGTTACTCGTCACAACACTCATGATGTCAGTGTCGAAAATGTTACTCGTTACATCACTCATAATGTCAGTGTCGAAAGTGTTACTCGTCACATCACTCATGATGTTAGTGTCGAACGTGTTACTCGTCACATCACTCATGATGTCAGTGTCGAAAGTGTTACTCGCCATATCACTTATGATGTCAGTGTCGAAATTGTTACTCATCACATCACTAATGATGTCAGTGTCGAAAGTGTTACTTGTCACATCACTCATGCTGTTGCTGTCGAAAGTGTTGCTTGTCACATCACTCATGATGTCAATGTCGAAAGTGTTACTCCTTACATCACTCATGATGTTAGTGTCGAAAGTGTTACTCGTCACATCACTCATGATGTTGCTGTCGAAAGTGTTGCTCGTCACATCAATCATGCTGTCAGTGTCGAAAATGTTACTCCTTACATCACGCATGATGTCAATGTCGAAAGTGTTACTCTTTACATCACTCATGATGTTGCTGTCGAAAGTGTTGCTCGTCACATCACTCATGATGTCAATGTCGAAAGTGTTACTCCTTACATCACTCATGATGTCAGTGTCGAAAGTGTTACTCGTCACATCACTCATGATGTTGCTGTCGAAAGTGTTGCTCGTCACATCAATCATGCTGTCAGTGTCGAAAGTGTTACTCCTTACATCACGCATGATGTCAATGTCGAAAGTGTTACTCTTTACATCACTCATGATGTTGCTGTCGAAAGTATTACTCGTCACATCACCCTTGATGTTGCTGTCGAATGTGTTTCTCGTCACATCACTCATGATGTCAGTGTCGAAAGTGTCACTAGTCACATCACTCTTGCTGTCAATGTCGAAAGTGTTACTCGTCACATCACTCGTGATGTTGCTGTCGAAAGTGTTGCTCGTCACATCATTTATGCTGTCAGTGTCGAAAGTGTTACTCGTCACATCACTCATACTGTTCCTGTCGAAGGTGTTACTCGTCACATCACTCATGATGTCAGTGTCGAAAGAGTTACTTGTGACATCACTCATGATGTTAGTGTCGAAAGTGTTACTCGTCACATCACTCATGATGTCAGTGTCGAAAGTGTTACTCCTCACATCACTCATGATGTCAGTGTCGAAAGTGTTACTCATCACATCACTCATGATGTTGCTGTCGAAAGTATTACTCGTCACAACATTCATGATGCCAGTGTCGAAATTGTTGCTCGTCATATCACTCATGATGTCAATGCCGAAAGTGTTACTCCTTACATCACTCATGATGTCAGTGTCGAAAGTGTTACTCGTCACATCATTCATGATGTTGCTGTCAAAAGTGTTGCTCGTCACATCAATCATGCTGTCAGTGTCGAAAGTGTTACTCCTTACATCACGCATAATGTCAATGTCGAATGTGTTACTCCTTACATCACTCATGCTGTTGCTGTCGAAAGTATTACTCGTCACATGACTCATGATGTTGCTGTCGAAAGTGTTACTCGTCATATCACTCATGATGTCAGTGTCGAAAGTGTTACTCGTCACATCACTCATGCTGTTGCTGTCGAAAGTGTTGCTCGTCACATCAATCATGCTGTCTGTGTCGAAAGTGTTACTCCTTACATCACGCATGATGTCAATGTCAAAAGTGTTACTCCTTACATCACTCATGATGTTGCTGTCGAAAGTGTTACTCATCACATCACTCATGATGTCAGTGTCGAAAGTGTTACTCGTCACATCACTCATGATGTTGCTGTCGAAAGTGTTATTCGTCACATCATTCATGATGTTGCTGTCGAATGTGATTCTCGTCACATCACTCATGATGTCATTGTCGAAAGTGTTACTCGTCACATCACTCTTGCTGTCAGTGTCGAAAGTGTTACTCGTCACATCACTCATGCTGTTGCTGTCGAAAGTGTTACTCGTCACATCACTCATGATGTAGCTGTCGAATGTGTTTCTCGTCACATCACTCATGATGTCAGTGTCGAAAGTGTCACTCGTCACATCACTCTTACTGTCAATGTCGAAAGTGTTACTCGTCACATCACTCGTGATGTTGCTGTCGAAAGTGTTGCTCGTGACATCACTTATGCTGTCAGTGTCGAATGTGTTACTTGTCACATCACTCATGCTGTTCCTGTCGAAAGTGTTACTCGTCACATCACTCATGATGTCAGTGTCGAAAGTGTTACTCGTCACACACTCATGCTGTTGCTGTCGAAAGTGTTGCTCGTCACATCACTCATGATGTTGCTGTCGAAAGTGTTGCTCATCATATCACTTATGCTGTCTGTGTCGAAAGTATTTCTCGTCACATCACTCATTATATCAGTGTCGAAAGTGTTACTCCTTACATCACTCATGATGTTGCTGTCGAAAGTGTTGCTCGTCACATCACTAATGATGTCAGTGTCGAAAGTGTTACTCGTCACATCACTCATGCTGTTGCTGTCGAAAGTGTTACTCCTCACATTACTCATGAAGTCAGTGTCGAAAACATTACTCGTCACATCACTCATGATGTCAGTGTCGAAAGTGTTATTCGTCACATCTGTCATGATTTTGCTGTCAAAAGTGTTACTCGTCACATCACTCATTATATCAGTGTCGAAAGAGTTACTCATCACATCACTCATGATATCAGTGTCGAAAGTGTTACTCCTTACATCGCTCATGATGCTGCTGTCAAAAATGTTATTCGTTGCATCACTCATGCTGTCGGTGTCGAACGTGTTACTCGTAACATCATTCATATTGTCGGTGTCTAAAGTATTTAAACCATTTAGGTGATGTCTCCAAAGTCAGAAACTGTCTAAATCAAATCAGACAGTGGTATGCGATAAGAATAACCAATCAGAAACTAAGACAGTGATTTTACACGTACACAATTACCTGGAGTAACTATGATTATTAACCGATTTTGCAAGTCATATATTTCCATGGAATCGAACTGACGAAATAAAAGCTGGCAAATATCATTTAGTGTTTAGAGCCTGAAAGCTTGAACTTTTCTTGGTCTTAAGTTGAAGTTGGGTATGTAAAGTGACATCGAGCACCCAAACTAATTTTGTTTTTACTGTGTCCGTTTCTGACGGTAATTCTTTCAAAACTCTTCAAGTACAGAATATCGTATTTGTTTCCGGTTCTATGTCAGAATTCACAACGTTGATCGAGAGGCTTACAGCTGGAGACCATTCTCAAACACAGCAAATAGCTGTACGCTTTTAAAACAGTAAAAAATGATAGAAATAATTATTGTTCCCAGGTTAGGTCAATATTTGTTTTATGAGTTCATTTAAAATTAATTGTATCCTGTAATCCACATATATAGATTGGGTTTTTTCTTGTCTCATTTAATCAATATCAACTTAAACAATTATATTTTCGATTTAAAGAGTTCGACATAATATTTTTTAAATCAATAGGTTTCCTCTTTCGTTACTTGTATTGCTGGCGGCCTCCTGACACCAGCTAGCTGAATGAATCAGCATTTTCCACATTCAGACCTTTAATTGCCTTCTATTCTTTGAAACAACTAATTTCACCTTGTGCTTTGCTGTTTTCTCGCAGTCGTACACCCTGATGTATTCTATGGAACTTGCTGCTTAAAATATTTACAAATTTGTGATTAAAATTATATTCACTACTTGTTGACAAGTCAGCAAAATTTTGTCTTTGTTTGTCTGCTTGTTTAAATTCGCATTCGGTAATGTACTTTCAGTTCTCTTAATATTAACCGTAACCCAGTCACTACTAAGATAAGGTTAGATTTACACTAATATGTGAACAATATTATCATAGGGTGATTCAAAGTGGTAATATACATAGTTTTATTTTTTTGTACAGTACAAATACACTCCCCCTACTGCTGACGTTTTCTTAAGTGTTCAGATTGTTGTTGGTTACTCAAATTATATAAGTAAACAAACACGAAAAAATTGTCCAATTCAGTTTTGGCAAATTGAATTTGTATCGTGTGCCATTCACAGTGCAGCTTAATGATGGTTAGAATCTTTACCAATTGGAACGTAACTGATGTCTACCGTCTTGGCCCTACCTAAACGTGACCGGTGTATATTGTCTTGTTTCTACTTAAACCTGGCTGATGTCTACTGTCTTGATTCTATTTAAACCTTACTGATGTCTACCGTCTTGCCCCTACCTAAACGTGACCGATGTCTATTGTATTGATTTTACTTAAACCTGGCTGATGTCTACTGTCTTGGCTCTACTTAAACCTAAATGATGTCTACAGTCTTGACTCTACTTAAACCTGGCTGAGGTCTACAGTCTTGACTCTACTTCAACCTGGTTGATGTCTACTGTATTGGCTCTACTTAAACCTTACTGATGTCTACTGTATTGGCTCTACTTAAACCTTACTGATGTCTACTGTATTGGCTCTACTTAAACCTGGCTGAGGTCTACAGTCTTGACTCTACTTAAACCTGGTTGATGTCTACTGTATTGGCTCTACTTAAACCTTACTGATGTCTACTGTATTGACTCTACTTAAACCTTACTGATGTCTACTGTATTGACTCTACTTAAGCCTTACTGATGTCTACTGTCTTGACTCTACTTAAACCTTACTGATGTCTACTGTATTGACTCTACTTAAACCTGGCTGAGGTCTACAGTCTTGACTCTACTTAAATCTGGTTGATGTCTACTGTCTTGACTCTACTTAAGCCTTACTGATGTCTACTGTCTTGACTCTTCTTAAACCTTAATGATGTCTACTGTCTTGACTCTACTTAAACCTGACTAATGGCTGGCGTATTGGTTCTACTGATATTTGAGAGATGTCTACCGTCTTGGTTCTTTTGAAATTTGAGAGATGTCTACCGTCTTAGTTCTATTGAAATTGACATGTCTACATTCTTGGTTCTATTGAAACCTGACTGATATCTACCGTCTTTGCTCAATTGAAGTCTGATAGATATCTACCGTCTTGGCCCTACTGAAATTTAACTCATGTCTACCGTCTTGGACCTATTGAAATGACCCTATTGAAACAGTTCACAACCTACTTACCTTTTTAAAGCAAACGCATGTCTTCAACATTTAATTAATCAAAGAGTCATTAATATGCAGGTTGTTTTCTTCTTCTGAAGATCTACAAGCAAATTCTTTCTATCTGAAGAAATTTGTTTTAGTGTTGGACATATTCTATATATTCCAGAGCAATATTTTATATTCTGTTAGACAAATTCTTACTCTGTCTGAAAACATATTTTATTCTTTGTTAGACATATTATCAACGTTTCTAATCACATGTATTTGATCCTTTTTAGACAAATTCTTAATCTCTCTGAATACATTTTTTATTCGATGCATGCAAAATTCTTAAAGTTTATGGAGACCTATACTTACTTAGTTCTTTTTAAAGAAGAATGATCCTAGTTTTCGTTAAGTTCGGTTGCTTTGTTGTCTGGAGACCAAAACAGGATGGCAAGATAAAATGTTTCATAAAAATGTATCATACATCTTCACAATGATCTTCATTGCTAAGATTTATACTTCAAGTAATTTATCTCCTACCTCATAATTAAAGCAATTAAGTCTTTGTCCTTATAATAACTAAAGTCAACACCAATATTTTGGTTATCACTGTAGTTGCCTCTTTTCATTATCAGTCTTGACAAGGCAAATGTATGACGACTACCACCTACATAAAAAAGGCAAGAACCATCATTCATCAATTAAAGGAATGTTTATATAAATATATTCAGACTTAGGATACCAAAATTAATGGTTGATGAATAATGATTTAATTATTATTTTTAAACATATCTGCCACCAATTTATGTACGTATTAAACAAACTGAATAACTAACTTAAAAGTAGAAAGGCTTCATGTCTTCAATAAATTGGTTATCATGAGAGAGGTATAATTTCCATGCCGGAACTATATTTGGTAAGATATATTTTTGTAGTTTGAGCGACAATATAATTTGCTGAATTCGATAAAGGAACAAAATTGTTCTTAATTTTGTGTAAGCTACAAAGTAAAATTTAAATATAATGCCTAATCATTAAGGGTACTTGAAAGATTGAAAGCACATAACTGTCGTCGGATATAAAATATGTATTGTAAAGTTTATTTATCAAATGACTTGTAACTCATACTTTTCATTAATAGTCCTTTATAAAACAATATTGCGTCATGTATGACACCCTTACAAGCAGACACCTTTTCAAATTTGGCAACAGTTACAATTTTCATTTCATATTCTATTGCATATATATTCATATATAAAAAACAACAATGAAAAATTACTATAAGATACAATAACAATGGAAAGATAGTATAATTTCTGACAAAATCACAATGAAAAATAATATAATATCGGACAAAATAACAATGAAAAACAAAACAATATCTGACAAAATCACAGTGAAAATTACTATTATATTGGATAAAATTACAATGAAAAGATAGTAAAATGTCTGTCAAAATCACAATACAAAATGCTATAATATCGGACAAAATAAGAACTAAAATGAGATAATACAGACAAAATAAAAAAGAAAAGGCAGCGTAATATTAGATAACGTAGAACATTTTTAAACATTTTATTTCGTCATCATATCGTGTTGTATTTACTTGCACTCAACAAATTGCACTTCGATTTGATGCACGTTTAATATAAATGACGTTTTATTGACAAATTTCATTGAAGAATGATAAACGTTAAAATTTATCGCACTCAAATATTGACCGCCTGTCAAGCAATCAAACTTTATTTCCTGACCTAAAATAGAGCAGGTCAAACATTCCTCAATGCATTATATTTAATGGATTGTCTAAAGTAAAAAGTCTCAGTTTGTATTTATAAAAGACGACGAATGTGGACTTGCCATTTCTATTTCGAGCATAAATTAGTTATAGCAAAATCTGCACACACACTAAATATTTCCTTGTCTATGAATATCTGTAATAGTTTAATCGGTCACAACATACGTTTGTTAATTTTTTAATCCTAATTATTGCGAGCCTTAATTTCATTGTGCATGGCTGTACAAGAAGGAAAACATTGGAACGTATACACAACAAAACATACAGAACTGAAAGGGTGTTAGATATGAGGTTGATAATCTAAATGATACAAATTATATGGGGAATAAGAGTCCTTTCAAATGCACTGGATTCAGCAAGGTATAACGTTGATCAGGGACTAATTAAGATCACTTTAATAAATTCACAACGAACAGTACAAAAAATTAGTATATAACTAGCCTGAGCGCTTTTGACTCTTAATGAGTCTTTTTCAGAAGCAAATACAAAATATAAACAAGACAAGTAAAACACACAAAAAACCGTTGCGTTTGCAAAACTTTACATGGCTGTTTCTACAGGAATTAAACCTTTAAACTTATGTTTCAACTAGTTTATTTCAACTTGTTAAGGAAGCATGAAAATAACCTTATTGACCTAGAAATCAACGCTATAATGACATCTTCTCTATGTTTTGTATTTACCTCTGAAAAAGACTCATTAAGAGTCAAAAGAGCTTAAGCTTGTTAGATACTATTTTTGCACTGTTCGTTGTCAATTTACCGCACACACACACACACACACACACACACACACACACACACACACAGTGAGAATCGTGAAAACCAATTGATGTCTATTTTAATATCCTTTGCTTGTGAATTAAATATTTACTTTGCCAGTCTTTTGATCTGTTTAGAATAAAGTGGTTTTTTAAATTTAATATGATGTCTGTCTGACCATCTATATAAAGGGGACAACAAATCCTTACACACACACACACACACACACACACACACACACACACACACACGCACATTAATCATATATTTTATCTGGCTTCCTTTGAAATCTATCATCATGCCGACTGTTTGTATATAATTGTCTACTACTCAGCGTCGACCAGACGTCAAAATGCATTACTGCCATTAAAATGGACAATGTGCTGATATAAAATTCCGTAAATGTCGACTAGTAAAGATTTTGTTACAATGCTCTTTCAAGAGAAAATAATGAATTTTATTCAATGAGAGAAACATAACAGTGAATAATGAATAAGTGCATTTTGTTCCGTATATAGTTCCTGGACTATTGTAGACCTTGCATATGTTTAAGAAATTCCAAACCTAGCAAAGCAACATATATAAAAGGTCGATAATTGCGATAATTTCAATGCTTTTAGCAGCCAAATATTTTCTCTTTTATTTAGTCAGTAACTTCCATGTTCCTAGAAAAATTAAATTAGCAACTTCATGCTTTCTTGAAAATTTAACCGTGTAGTATTCGTATTCATATTTGACAAATTTTTGTGTAGTATTGTAATTCATATTTGACAAATTTTTGTGTAGTATTCTAACTCATATTTGACAACATTTTTGTGTAGTATTATTACTCATATTTGAGAATGTTTTGTGTAGTATTGGTACTCATATTTGACAATGTTTTGTGTAGTATTGGTACTCATATTTGTCAATGTTTTGTGTAATATTGGTACTCATATTTGACAATGTTTTGTGTAGTAATTTTACTCATATTTGTCAATGTTTTGTGTAATATTGGTACTCATATTTGTCAATGTTTTGTGTAATATTGGTACTCATATTTGTCAATGTTTTGTGTAGTATTGGTACTCATATTTGACAATGTTTTGTGTAGTAATTTTACTCATATTTGACAATGTTTTGTGTAGTATTGGTACTCATATTTGTCAATGTTTTGTGTAGTATTGGTACTCATATTTGACAATGTTTTGTGTAATATTGGTACTCATATTTGACAATGTTTTGTGTAGTATTGGTACTCATATTTGACAATGTTTTGTGTAGTATTGGTACTCATATTTGTCAATGTTCTGTGTAATATTGGTACTCATATTTGACAATATTTTGTGTAGTAATTTTACTCATATTTGTCAATGTTTTGTGTAATATTGGTACTCATATTTGTCAATGTTTTGTGTAATATTGGTACTCATATTTGTGAATGTTTTGTATAGTATTGGTACTCATATTTGACAATGTTTTGTGTAGTAATTTTACTCATATTTGACAATGTTTTGTGTAGTAAGTTTATTTATATTTGACAATGTTTTGTGCAAT
The DNA here is from genome assembly GCA_016746295.1 of Potamilus streckersoni. NCBI lineage: Eukaryota > Metazoa > Mollusca > Bivalvia > Unionida > Unionidae > Potamilus > Potamilus streckersoni. Next base: position 986,371 of record JAEAOA010001885.1, on the reverse strand, counting down.
ATTGTTACTCATATTTGACAATGTTTTGTTTACTACTTTTATTCATATTTGACAATATTGTTGTGTAGTATTGTTACTCATATTTGACATTGTTTTGTGTAGTAATTTTACTCATATTTGACAATGTTTTGTGTAGTATTGGTACTCATATTTGTCAATGTTTTGTGTAGTATTGGTACTCATATTTGACAATGTTTTGTGTAATATTGGTACTCATATTTGACAATGTTTTGTGTAGTATTGGTACTCATATTTGACAATGTTTTGTGTAGTATTGGTACTCATATTTCTCAATGTTCTGTGTAATATTGGTACTCATATTTGACAATGTTTTGTGTAGTAATTTTACTCATATTTGTCAATGTTTTGTGTAATATTGGTACTCATATTTGTCAATGTTTTGTGTAATATTGGTACTCATATTTGTCAATGTTTTGTATAGTATTGGTACTCATATTTGACAATGTTTTGTGTAGTAATTTTACTCATCTTTGACAATGTTTTGTGTAGTAAGTTTATTTATATTTGACAATGTTTTGTGCAATATTGTTACTCATATTTGACAATGTTTTGTTTACTACTTTATTCATATTTGACAATATTGTTGTGTAGTATTGTTACTCATATTTGACATTGTTTTGTGTAGTAGTGTTACACATATTTGACAATGTTTTGTGTAGTATTGTTACTCATATTTGTCAAGGTTTTGTGTAGTACTGTAACTCATATTGGACAATGTTTTGTTTAGTAAGCTTATGTATATTTGACAATGTTTTGTGCAGTGTTGTTACTCATCATTGACAATTTTTTGTTTACTATTGTTATTCATATTTGACAATGCTTTGTGTAGTATTGATATTCATATTTGACAAGGTTTTAACTGTTCAATCACATACACAAATAGTAAAGAGAAAGCCAACGTGAAGCTTTCATCCTCACTCCCAGAACGTCATCAGCAAACTGATTTAATCCTTATTTACTATTATTATCTTTAGAAGGAATGGTAAGAAATGTTAGCGTTTTGTTTCTGATATCCGTCAAGTTGTAACGGCAATCTTTCCTGTTCACAATGTTTGCCCTGACCATATTGTAACTTGGAACTCTAAAATTTTTAGATTGAGAACAAGCCTGATTTGAGCTGGGGGTTAAAGAATCCATCGATATCCGTGCACACAAAACGACGCGGAACAGGGATCGAGGCAGTTACAACCTGTCCGTATCTGGGACTATCTGTTAATATTAGCTCACCATTCCATCTAGTGATGTTAGGGTGCCAGGGACAGATTTTATGCACATATTTAATTTTGCATAAAAAGTTATAACAACAAAATAAAATGCACGAGTGCGGTCAGAAAGGTGCATAGTTGTGGATAGATATAATAATAAAACCAAAAATAAGAATATCGTTCACACGACTTGGCAATTGAGTGGGAATTCCCATACATAAATGTTGATTCACCCTAGCCCAAATTTAAACATGCATTTTTCTGTTCGAATGCCACTTTTAGGAACACGGTGCAAACAGAAGCCCTTTTACTTGGTGATAATTTATGAAAGACATTGTGTACTTAATAGCTTGAGACAATTCGAAATAGTTGTCATCCAGTCAGTTTTTGAGATATTCTACTTCCCTTGAAACAACGTGTCTACTGCAACAAATGGCTAGCTCTGATTCCTAGACAACTATTTGTATTTCACTGGCTACATACTTTGCATTGACTATATGAGGTGAACATGCCTCACGTCAATTTTAAAAAAGCATAATGTCGGAAAAACCAAATTCACAAATATATTAATATATTTAATTATTACACAATAATAGCTCAAAAAGTCACATCATAGTATTAAGTTGAGAAATTTAAAAGGGACCAATTTAAGTTACTGTTCCCTGCCACCTTAACAATCATCATCGTCGTCGTCGTCGTCGTCATCATCATCATCGTCATCAATCCCTTAACCCAAGAGTTCGTTGGGGCACCACAGTTGACTTTGCAACCATATTTTCTTTGTTCCTAACTGCCGCATTGGGAATCTCCAAATCCCATGCCTGTCCACTCCTTAATGTTGTCTTACCACCTCTTTTTCTGTCTGCCTCTTATTCTGCACCCTCACACCTCCATAACAGTTAGTTGTGATTAAATCAGTCTACTTATGAAGTCTTTAATGATAGGACTAAAGCTTTAACTTAGCTTTCTCTGTACTATTTGTGTACAGTCAAAACATTGCCAAATATAAATCAGTAACTTCATCTTCTCATTAATATTGCTTCATTATTTCAACTTTTCGTTAGTTTTCATTCTGTAACTTCAGTATATCGTTAGTATGAATATAGTATTGTCAATGTTTCGTTAGCATGTGTTAAGTAACGTCATCTTTTCATGAAAATGTAATCAGTAACTTCGTCAATTCATGAACATTTACTTAATATATTGATCTATTTAATAGTATTTGTTCAGAACATGCATTAGTTAGTACGATTATTTAATACATGCATCTGTTCAATGGAATTTAATCAGTAACTTTATCAATGATTGAATATTTATTTAGCACCTTCCTATATGGATGTGTTTAAGAATTTTACAACGACGTTATAAGTAGCATATATTTCCAATTATTTCAGCGAAATTGACATGGCACTCTGCCAAAATGTATTTGAACAAATCTGGAATTAAGGTTATATTTTGACATGTTATACGAGTAGTATATATAATGTGGCAAATTCGATATGATTTACACAGTTAATCCATTTTTAAATTAATTTCCCAGAATATTTGGTATCCAATGCTATATTATAAAGCTCTTTTACATTTATAAAATTATTGAAGCGTTATTACATTTGAATTGATAGCATTTATCATCTCCATGCACATATACACCATCTTCTGAGTGGTAATGTTATACAAGTCTTATTTCCTTGCCGTAAAGTCTAGCCTATAATAAACGATATCGGGGAAATCTCACATGTTCAGACGTGTCCATAACAACGTAATTATTCGGTTGACACATTGAGATACAATCTTCCTGAGGAGGACGCTTAGCTGTGTACAGCATTTGTTATAGAAACAACCTTATTAAAGCTTGGGGCTGTTATCAGTGCAATACACTAGTATTCACACGTGGATTCCGCGCTATCTATCCTTTGGAAATATGTAATGAGAAACATTTCAGATAGGTAACGAGTATCATTTCAAATACAAATGCATTCAATTTAGACAAAGTAGAGAAAATGACAAATTGCATTCAATTTAGACACAGTAGAGAAAAAGAAAAATTGCATTCAATTTAGACAGTACCTTGCGCTTTCGAGATTCGCTCATTTCCCACTTAGCAGTCGTCTTTTGAGTTTTTGGTTCCGTGTATCTCAACAACTTTCAGACACATCTCTTTAGACATTTTTATGCGATAAAATTATTTGCTCTTTTTATCTGAGTCCAGATCTCAAACAAGACTAATAATATTTAGTAAGACATTTATAAACACGAAACTTCGTGCGAAAACACACCAACCCGTTATTTATTTAATCTAAATTTTGATTTATCCATCTGTCGTTATTAACACGCGAACAATTTCACGTTTTTCCAACTTAAGAAAAATATTTAAGCAAATACCTCTCTATTCCTGCAACATTTCAGCCGTTGGGTAATTTTGATAAATAGAACCAATTCACCTCCTCGTGAACAGTTCCCTGAAAAAGTAAAAAAAATAAGGATCATAATTAAGAATAAATCGCAATGATACAGCACATTCACATACATCTGGGAAATTCATACTGTTACTATATATACATATATATATATATATATATATATATATATATATATATATATATATATATATATATATATATATATATATATATATATATATATAAAACGTACATACATAAATCGCTTGTGTTTAAGGTTTAAATTATTGTTTTTTAATTACAATGAATATTTGTCTCGGATTCGGGATTCATTTTTTAGTAGTGAGATATATTTTAGCACAAAGTTTGTTTATTCAAGACGAAGATGTAATACATGAGAATTAACATTTAGTTCGTCTTACCCTGGTAACAATATCAACAGGAAGTTAAAATGATTGGTCAGTATCACGGACCTACTTTCTTCGCGTGAACACTGTTTGTAAACAACCTTTTCTTTTATTGCTTTTAAGTGGCGTGACATTGGCCTACGTATGAAAATTAGCGTAGTAAGAGACCACATGACCAATCTCGCGAGACTTGAAATGAAGTCGTGGGTTCTAAATACGCATAACATATTTTTTTGGAGTGAGTCATTCAAATCTTTGCAGGAACAAGGTTTATTAGTTTTAATTTGTTGCCAGAATATTTTATTCTTCATCTGACTTTTCGATTCAATAATTTATTCTCCTGGACACTCAATAAGTTGACTTTCTTATAAAAGATATTACGAAAGATATTCATGGAAGTTTGTTCTGGAATTATTCGGAAACAAAGCTTGTGATTCAAGTGAGGAATTGTTGATATTCATACATTGAACTACTTCTAACGTCATCGCCCTCCATATTCACACATGTCTTCGATGACTCGAACCTGGATTCTGATAGGACTATTTAGTGATATGACTTGTATTTCTTTTCTTAGAACCATATTTGGATTATATTCACAAACTGTAGGTCCTATTTACCAATCTTTACATTGTTGTCTTAGGAAATAAATTGTTTTGTTTAAATGTACAAAGCTTGTTGGCTTTCGTTCTTTTCTTTGTTACTTTGTACGAGCCTAGTCACGTAACAATATATATATATATATATATATATATATATATATATATATATATATATATATATATATATATATATATATATATATATATATATATTACATACATAAATGACTTGAATTAGTATTATTAATAGCCATTTCTCTCATGCTAGAGTGTTACCCGCTTGTTCTGCGAATTTTGCTATCTTACTATCATTCACCCTCATCCGAACGGTTACTGTGAAAACTGAATATGCGACGTAGTAAATGCTGCAACGGTATTATTACTTATATTTGATCACTTACATTAGCATCAAACAAAGTTAATTCCATAACAAAGGTCTTCGATGGGTGGAGATATAATAATGGGATCTAACGGAGCTGCAGAAATGGCTTTTACTCGTATCATATTTTGGATGTCATTAATCGTTATCGCCTCTCTGAGAACCGTCAATTCAACGATATTTATATTATCACAGGCATTCAAGTATCGCTTGAAAGTGTATTTAACGTATCCCTGAAGATTGAGGACACATTTGGGGGACGGTATATTGCAAGAAGTAGATATTTCATATATTTTACACATAGTTTTAGACCTGTCCTTTTAACATATGAACGGTACAAGTTGAAGTCAGCTAAACAATATTATAACGGAGTATTCACCCAATGCAATCAAGAGATTGCTAAATACAACATCATTACAGTTCAGACTTTATTTGCGCTGTACAATTCTAACTCTGATGTGGAATTGTGTAAAGAATAATTCAACATCAATGATATGACCGAGTTTGCATCCCCCCCCCAACTCTACGGAACACATGTACAATTCAACCCAACACGTTTAAAAGTAGAACAGAATCAGGCCTAGTTGCAATAGCAAAAACAAGGTAGAATGAATGCATATGTAATAAATGAGAGGAAGAACAATATATGATTGTTAAATTGTGATAATAATTCAAATAACAATTCTGCAATGACAATTGTACCATTGCATAGGATAAAACTGACGCAAAAATGAAGAGAGAGAGAGAGAGAGAGAGAGAGAGAGAGAGATATTCTTTTATTCCTCCATTTTCTGAAGATTTTAAGATAAAGTATAGAAATGCTATGTAATATATTGAATCACAAAAATGTTGATTTGTTAGTTATAAAGTCTTCTGAATTACTTGTAATAGCAGACTAATATTAATATAGCTACCAAATAGATAGATTACAATATGATTCTGCGTTTAAAATTTTGTAAAAATATAACTACAGAGTAAATATATGCCTAAAAGGTTAGAACGTCCGCCTTGGATGCGGCGGTCACGGATTCAAACCACGTCCGAGTCATACCACAAACTGATAAAAATAGTACTAAGAGCTGCCCCGCTTGGCGCTCAGCATTAAGAGGTTCGTGTTATGATTGGTCTGCAGCATGATGCCCCAGTGCTATAAACCATAAACTACCATACTGCAAACAAAGCGACATTAATCAAACTATTTTAAAAATCCAAATCAAACACACACACAGACACACACACATACTAAAACCGTTTCTTGCACGCAGACGACTAATTGATGCGCAACTCTCATAAAAGTGCAATATATACAGATTACAAAGATTGAGAAAGTATTGAATGAGAATAGCCGAGACTAATGAATAAACAATTATTGAAGATGAATAAATTATGGGACAATTACTTTAAACAGAAATAGGAGTACATAAGACGAAATGAACAAGGCTCAAGAAAAAAAAATGTTTAGATAGTCATTAACATATAAGACCAATGGACAAAAAATTGGCTAATATCGATAACAAACTCATTATGGTATAGTCTATTTAAAGTGGCAAGTCCAATAAAAAAAATTCTAAAACATGGAGAAATACATACTTTATGCATTTAATAGACAAGAAATCCAGAAAATCAGACTAATTCAAATTTCAGAACAAGATCGACTAATAGTTGTCAGATAATGATGGCAGATAAAAACAAATGGAACAAGCGAAGATAAGCTGAAGGACCTAAATCCTGCATTACAATTTCAAAGCCGAATTATTGGCATCCCTCTATACAACTAACACTCTTTATTTGGTCGAGTTAAACATGGAATGACAGCACAAATATAATAGAATGCTGTTGAAGAATTCCTTTAGCGCAGTTCGTACTAGAGCGAGTGATCCATGTGTTGCTATGTTATTTGAGAGCGAATCTCGCAACGCCATACCTTTGATTGTAATGATCTTTTGCTTCATTTGTGACTCTTAAGGTGATCACGGACAACTCATCATTTTATGAGATACGGAACCATACAGAACAAACCTAGATGTAATGGTATAACGGAACAAGTCTAAGTGTAGTGGTATAATGGAACAAGCCAATGTGTAGTGGTATAACAGAACAAGCCTAGGTGTAGTGGTAGAACGGAACAAGCCTAGGTGTAGTGGTACAACGGAGTAAGCTTATGTGTAGTGGTATAACAGAACAAGCCTAGGTGTAGTGGCATATGGGAACAAGATTATGTGTATAAGTATAATGGAACAAGTCTCGGTATAGTGATATAACGGAACAAGCCTAGGTGTAGTAGTATAACGGAACAAGCCTATGTGTAGTGGTATAACAGAACAAGCCTAGGTGTAGTTGTAGAACGGAATAAGCCTAGGTGTAGTGGTATAACGGAACAAGCCTAGGTGTAGTGATATAACGGAACAAGCCTATGTGTAGTGGAATAACGGAACAAGTTTAGGTGTAGTGGTATAACGGAACAAGCCTAGGTGTAGTGGCATAATGGAACAAGCCTAGGTGTAATGGTATAACGGAACAAGTCTAGGTGTAGTGGTATAACGGAACAAGTCTAGGTGTAGTGGTAGAACGGAACAAGCCTTGGTGTAGTGGTAGAACGGAACAAGCCTAGGTGTAGTGGTAGAACGGAACAAGCTTTGGTGTAGTGGTAGAACGGAACAAGCCTAGGTGTAGTCGTAGAACGAAACAGGCAGTAGTAATATAAAAGGCTGGTTCTATTCCAAAGACCCTTTTTAAATCCCCTGAGACGTGCTAACAAATACAAAATTACCACTTCTCTCTGTCCTAAACTCTCACCCCCAATAATATACACATACAATTGTAAAGCAGATCCTAGCTCATAACATGTATACCTTACTGGGTAACATCAGTTATCTAATCAATATCATCTATAGAGCCCAGCCAAGCTAGAACATGTATATCTTGGACTTGGTAACATCTGCTACCTAATCAATATCATCGCATAGTTAAGTTTTAAAAACCCAACCCCTACACAAAATCCAAAGTCAAATATTCTTTAACTACACAAAAAACTGGTCAAGTGGCAGATGTGGGGGGGTAAGGAAAAGGAGGATGTGAGCCCAAAGATCTTTTTTTCACACCCTCCAATCCTTCAAACAAATACAAATTACCTCTATGAGAGACCTTAAAAACCCAATCCCTACACAAAATCCAAAGTCTATAACTATGCAAAATACCTAGGTAATTTAATCAATAATCACGCTAAGATCCAAGCTATAGAACACCTGTTGCAAAATACCTAGGTAAGGTAATCAATAATTGCGCGAAGAACTAAGTTATGTAACAGATGTTGCCATTGTTAATAATTCTATGGAGACCGAGCCAAGTAAAATAGTTTAGTAATGTTGTATACGTCATACGGAGATCACGTGATTAGAAGGAATGTTCTCGAATAAGGAAATACTGTAATGCTCATGCGTGATCGGAAGTTTCTAGAACATGAGATACTATAATGCGCATGCGTAAACGCCTGTATAAAAGGCAGGCACACGTTTAATCACGCAGTTTGAGGAGAACTTCATCAGATAACAGCCACACGGAGCGGACATTTTACAAGGCGAAAGGGTAAGTACATTATTTATATTTCATCACCAATGATTAATGTTTCAACTGTTGACATTAAAAATACTTTATTATCACGATGATAGAGACTAAACTTTACTTTACCACTCACACAACGACGAAATTCAAACAAATCTTTTATTTGTGGCTTGTTTAGAGGATATTTGTTGTCGATAAAATATACCTTTGACCGATCGAGATCAATTGTAAGTTTAGTATATTTTTGTTGGCTAATCGGACTATGAAAGTTTTTAAATTCCGCTAGTAACCTTTGATACAATTGTTCGAGATAATTAAAATACTCGCTGTCATCAGATCTGATGAGCGAAAGTTTTAGCTTATCACGTGTTCCACTAAAACATATACCTCATGTTTCATTATTGATTTCAACTGTCAATTATTTGCCGTCCATCATTAGATGATCTTGCTGCTGTAGCTATTTGTCACTGTTAAATTTTCAAACATTATTTCTTAAGTTTAGATAAAATTTCAGTTGGCAAAGATAATGTCAAGTATAGATTTATATTAATGACAATACCCTAGTGCAAGTGTATCTACTCCATTTTCGCAATAACGCTTATCATCAAAATTACTCAATCCGCGTTTGATAATGACATCTGTTTCTAGCTTATGATGATTAGTCCGAATTGCTATAGCTCTCATAAAACTAACACCGCCATCAAGCGCATACTTATAGTCATCAAATTTTATAAACTTTTTAACAAAATCACGAGGCAGACCTTTTGCTTTTTTCGTTATTTTATTATTGTCTAATAATACGGCATACATTTTGCTGCGTAATCCGATAAAGTATTTGATAGCGCTCGAGTTCATTTCATCTTTGAACTTGCCAATCACCTTTCCATTTGTGTCGTCATGAAATTTACTGTCACGTGGGTAATCAGAAAGATCAAACAGATGTCGATTATTATACATGTCCTGCTAGATGTCCTCGCATTCGATTTCATATACGAGTGAATCAGTATCAGTAAACAATAATCTACTAGCCGGCCACTGATTTTTAACAAAATTATAATGAAAATCGTACATCAGCCACTTTGATAAATCTAACACTGAAGCTCCAACGTAGATCGGCTTATTTAGTTTTAGATTTGTTTTTCTTCTTTGTATCGCAACAGGATTCTCATTAAAAATTTCATGCTCACAAAATCATCGTCTGACACAAGTTTGTTTCTACGATTGATAGCATTAACTAGTTCGATATTTACGCGTTTTCTAATATTCTCCATCGTCTTACCAAAAACGGTATTGTTCATCAGTTTGAAGAAGTTTTTCTCAAAATCTGTTTTGCTGCAGCCCTTCTTGAAGTGTTTGAGTTAATGTAACCTCTCATCCACGGCGACTGATTAAATTTTAGTACACGATGAACTTTTCTCAGCACAAGACCAGCATTGACTGCTTGTTTTAAAACTTTGTAATGCAAAACATAATTACATTTATTAAGTTTGGTACTAGTTTTTTGACCATGGAATGTTGTCTTGGTGATGCTAACGCTTGTTGCTCTTTTGATAACAAACTATGATCTATAACCATCGATTCCGCGCAGAAAGGGTAATTGTTATGCAATTTGTGTAGCCAAGTTGGATAATCAAGATCAACTTCAACGAAATATGAAACATCTTCGGGTATCTTTTTTCTGTTTCAGATAGAAATCGACCAGCCGTGATCCAGTGAAATCCACCAAGAGGCATTGGTTCTATCATTGAACCACCGTCAAGATTATTGCAATCCAGATAAACTATATACTTCGAGGGAAGCTCAGGGTTATACTTTTTCAAATATTTGTTGTTTGCTTCAGCATATTTCTTCGTTATCACGCTAATACCGCCTCTGATACCTTTTCGATAAAATTGAACATATCGACGTCAGTCAGTAATTCCAACCTTACCTTACTAAACTTTAGCAGAGCATCCCATGACAGCCCAGGGGCAGAATAATACCAACAAGGATCTAATCCGTAATTATTATAACTTACTTCTCAAAAAATTTCAAAAACATCTGCTAATACTAACACTTCAGTTTTCAGGTATAAATCATGATAATCACCAAAAGTCTCACAATCAAACTCTTTCCAGATATCTTGTGCATACTTGTACTCGTCATCGGTTATATTTTCATTTTTAAGTTGCGAGTAAAATTTGTCTTTGTCAGGTAAAGATGTTTCATCAAATTTACTCCAGTCGTCGAGATATTCGTATGGAAAAACTCCTTTTTTAGCTAGTAGATTAAATTTATCTCCAAAACAGTCTCTTAGGTTATGAAATTTACTGCAACCTTTTACTAGCTCATCTAACGAGGCTGCCATAAACTGCAGGCTGTCAATGAAACACAATTTATCTAGCGTAAATGACATATAATTTTCAAAATTATTTGGAATGCATTTGATGACGTTATCGAGTTTTAGACGAGCTTTTATCTCAGGATAACCAAAAGCTTCTATGATAATGTGACTATCATATCCTCGAAAGTTGTGAAGAATAACTGGAATAAAATCTGGAGCATGAAATTTTAAATTACACTGATCATGAGCCGCTCCACGGTACTGTCCGGTCAAATGACAATGGTCATGTACTTTTTTGTTATCGTCAAAAGCTTTTTCACAAATATAACAAATTTCTGCTTGCTCGTGATCGGATTCTTGTTGAGGTGTTAATTTAATCATTGGCGTTACTCTTTTCAAACGATAAGTAATATTATCAACTTCGTTAATCAACTGCTTGAGAAGCCAGACAGCTGGATTTTTACCACGATAGTATTGGATTGGTTTAGATAATCTAGAATTAGCACAACAAACTACCTTGTACGCTACTCCACACGGAACATGATTTTGAGTTTTTCTTGTACTAGATTGATTAGGATTATTTTCTACACCAAGTACAGGTTGAAGTAAGCATTCGAAATCAGCGTATATGACGAAAGGAATTTTTAGTTTGTGATTATGATGGACAAACTGTAACACACTATCTTTTTAAGATGGCATTGTTATTCCTTGTACATCACTACAGTGCTGCAAATGTTTTTTGTAATTTTTCATGGTCATTACAACCGTGCAAGCAGCGATAACAAAAGAACGTTTTCTTAATTCGTTTATTATAATGTCCACCAACTAGTCCGTTAAAGTTTTTAATCCAAACTTAATGATTTTTATAAACAGTAAATTTTGGGGCTTTTTCTGAAATAAATCTCGGATATACGTTTTCTTTTTCATCTAGTCCGAAAACGTTAATCGAAATATTATTTTGCTTTTCAAAATTTGGTATTTGATTTTCTGCCACTCGAAAGTTAACACCTTTAAAATTTAATCTTGACACGTGACTGATATACTTTTCAACACGTCCAGCGTCTTTTTCTGCTGGAAATAGCGCAGAAAGAACAGCCCATTGGAAACATTTGTTATATACGTTTTTTTATATTTATACAGCATCTATTTTTTTGGGGGGTAGGTCAATTTACGAACTACCGCGTAATGCGTCATATTTCATCGTGTGAAATAAAATTTCCTTGATCATTTCAAACTTCCAACCCGAACCTAATTCAGTAAATTCCTCTTTTTTTCAAAATTTCTTGGTGTATTTCATCAGCTAGTGACAAAAGATCAGTCCCGAGTAAAACACGTCTGGATTTCGCGTTGATATAAAGGTCTATAGTTTCCTTGTCAGTCGATTCTTCCGTCACAAGTAGTTTTGAAAATATAACGTGATATTGTACTAATATTCTTAGACCTTTGTGTTTATCAAGCTCACGTTTTACAGTTGTCTGTAGTAGGTGGTAAAGATTTGTTACAGTAAAATTTATCAGTACGATTTGTTTATCAAACCGATAACTATTATCAAAACCTGCAAAAGCAGTCGCTATTTTATCAGGTTCTCCCATAAGGCTCTTCTTGGCTATATCACGCAATTTCAACATTGCTATACTATAGTCTAATATCTAATTAATAATTTACCGCACACGGCGCATGCGCTAGGGTTGAAAAAACAATTAGAGTTATACAAAATTACTATAGTATAATGACAGCAAATCTGACTAGCGCACGTGAGCAAGAGGTATATCACATTCACCCAAAGTACACCTTATACGCTGGAAATACATTAGGTTAGGTCATATACATCAAAACTGGAATATCTGTTGGCAAATTAACGTCAGCGGGTTATAAGATGAGTGTAAAGGGAGATAATACCGAGAGGATTGCAATGCTTAGAAAAGATTTTATCTATACGTTGTTCTGCGATGATATTCCAGAGGGACAGCGTGTATATCATGTGAACGGTGCAGTCACTGATGACAACATTGAAAACTTATCTTTACAAAACGAGTTTCAGCCGCATCCAGTCTTTGATTTATACGAGGCTAACGATCACGGTGTTATTAGAATCAGAAAAACTAAAACGTTCTTAGTTCTATGAGTAATATGGGATATATCAGGGTAACTGTTAGAGGAACATCCACAGATCAAGTTCGTTATCTTGGTCATAGGTTTGTATACGAGGTGTTTAACAGATATATACCTAAGGGTTTTGTTATTAATCATATCAATAACGTAAAGAATGACAATCAACTGTGGAATTTGGAGCTAGTGACGCAACAGGAAAATGTGAGAAAAGGACAAAATAGTAATGGTATTAATTTTAGATGTCCAATAAAACCTATTGTTTCGTTAAACCTCGAAACAGATGAAGAGATGAAATTCAGATCAATTACAGCTGCGATGAAATATTATAAGATAAATCCCGCAGTCGTAAAATATGTAGCTGATGGAGTGATACAATCAACTTTTTCAAGCAAATACAATGCCAGGATTGTTTTTAGATGATGATTAAAAATATTTGATAGCTCGGTTTTTGTCAAACAATGATGAGCAAATACTATAACATCATTACAATCAAATTTTAAAGTCGTTACTGTACTTTCATTAATTTTATTTTTTCTGCTGCTGTTAATAATATTTTATGAGAATCACCTTGCATCACAATAACGTCAACAGAGCATACACTATAACCCGACAAGCATTTTCTTACCGCTTCAGCTAGCTCTTTGTAATTTAATATATTAACTTTTTGGTGATATTTTACCTAGTCAGTCATCTTATAATAACAAATTAGATAAAAATATATTATAATAATGGACGTGATGAAACGACTCGTTAAATTATACGCAGAACATACCACTGCAAGAGATGTAAACATTAACGATAAAGTTGCAGACAATATTACAATCACTAACGATATGATAGACAAATCTGTTGATTATAGCGAAGATGATATTTTATACAACAACGAGTCTGACGATGATGATAAAATAGTCACCGTCATTGATAGATCAAATTACAGCAGAACAACCACTGGAAAATATAATGTCAAGTATCACATTGCTAAAAAAAATAATGAAATTTAATTTTACCGTTGGCGAGCAACAACTGTTTTGGCAGCTGATCAAACCTTTCTTAAACATTAACATTCCAGGGAGACAGAAAAATATCAAATTCGATTTCATATTTGTTAAAACTTTTAATCTAATGACGATCTCTGACGATCGCAAGCAGTATCTAATATCGTGATGTAAACCAGTAAAATGTAAATCTGTCAAACGAAAGTACGAGCAAATTTATAATAGCATTATATCATAATCTATTTGGTTGGAATCCAATTGTTAAATTTATCGCTATACCTACGCCATTTGACTAAACTTTTATCTCCTTTTTTCCTAATTACTTTTTCGATAACGAAAACATCTTGTTCAGTTTTCTGTAGTTCTTGTTCATAAAAACTACCTATGATAGGTACCCCTGCCAGATCTTTTAACGCGTACGTTACAGGTACTGTTAAAAGTACTTTATCAACAACAAATGCTTCTTCGCTGCATTTCGGAGTAAATCGTTTTGCAAATATCTTTTTTTATCAACGAAATTCTAACTTTATCACCAACATTAAATTTATGTCTGCGGTACATGTTTTCATTTGCTAATATCATTTGCTAATATCGGATTTTTAATAGCATTATTGGGTGACGTTATTATTTGTTTTAGCGCATCAGTCATTGAAGTTCCTGTCTTATCCGAAACAGGTACACTGAAAGCGTATTTGCTAAAAACATCTATAACATTAAACAAATACTTTTTGTTATCGTTAAACTGAGCCAGATTGGATACATCCACCAAATCTATTGCCCAGATATCATCTACGGCATTAGCGACAACTTTACGTCTCGGAAACTTATTTTTAGGTCTATGTAGTTCAACTGCAAGATCATCGTATAATTCTTTTCCGAGTCCAAGTTTATATTTTGCTCCAATCATTCCCTGAACAAATCTTCTATCAAAACATTCTCGTAGATTTGTTGGCTCCATATCACGTAATTTGTCTAACATTACTTTATCACAATCTGCTTTCGAGTTTTCATGATCACGATAACAGATATCATGACTCATTGCTATTGCATCCACTTGATTGTATGGCTCTTGTCCTGGTAATGGATTGTCGTTTTCATCTAGTTGTTGATCTAACGGATTATAAGGTCCTGTATACCGATGACCTGGCAAAGTCCAACCGCTTTTTGGTTTTTGTAATTTTCCAATAATATTGTGTATATCTATACCTGTACCTATTATTTCTCTGTTGTTACAACATTGACAGTATGCGACAATTTTATTTTGCTCAAGACACAAATCTCTGTCAGAATCACAGTTGCATATCATTCTATATTTTAATCGTCTACTAAAATAACCTCCCTGACAACATTAGAATAACCAGCTCCCAGTGACTTTTTCTTTAAAAACATATTTTTTCTTTTTCCACAGATTGCACAAATACTTTTGTTATTTTTTGTTTTTTCTGTTGTTTCATTAATATTTTCTGTTTTAGTTCTACACTTGAGACAATATGTTGACATTATTATACTTGTAAGTTTAGATAAAATTAATTGAAATCTCATCATTAGCGTGAGAAGGTTGCTTGTCAAACTGTAAAATAAATTTTTAAAAATTGAGATTTCTGCTCATCTGTCGGATAAACATTAAACAATAATATCCGCAAGCAGACGTTCCAACAGGTTAAAGTTGATTTGATGAATAACATACCTTTTATATTTTTTGTTCATATATTTTTTTATTACATCGCTTGGAGGAAGTCCAAACCAGTCGAAATAATTATTATTCTAAACTGCTACCCAATGTGTACCGGATCCGTCATTGAAATCTTGCAAATTTATCACACACGAACTTACAGCTGACGCCGATTTTATTACTGCGAGTTCGTCTTTAGAATAAACTCCGTGAAATCCAGGAACTGCTTTTAAATTATTAATTATATCTTAATTACTTAACGGGGTGGTCGTATTTCCGTTAATGTTAGACCACGTCCGATGCCTAGAAGATTTGGCAGCAGAGTTCCCGCTAGTCCTGCCAAAAGTGGAGCGAAATGAATAATTCCTCCTTGTTTTGCTTGTTTACGTTTTGTTGTTTTCCCTGTTTTGGCGATTATGTTGTTTTCTTTTTTTTCTGACGATTTTGTTTTTCGTTGCGGCATTGTAATATATCAATTACATAAAATTTATTCTATTGACTTCACAATTTTTTTATTCCACTTTCGCGAATGATGCCATTCCCCTCAACTGCTTTTTTCGTTGCGACGGATATTTCTCCCGTCGCTGCTGCTAGTCCGAATGTGCCTAAGACCGGTAAAATTTTTGCAGCTAATACTGATAATGCTGGACCAAGAAAACCACCTTTAACGACAATGTCGTTTTCCAGCGCTGTTATCTGTGCAGTACTTAAATTTAACACAGAAGTTTTTGTACGATTATACTTGTTTACTTGATTTTTGTCAGCATTAATTTTGTTAAAACACAAACAGAAATATTAGAGTTGATTTTTAATGATACCTCTTCTTTCTTTGCAACAGCAGCTACTAATTTTTTAACTTGACCATCAGTCAAATATACTTCTTTTACAATATATTTTGTCATTTTATATAACAACTGAAGATTAAACTTGAACTGTCATTCTACCTCCAACAGAATCTATCGTGATAAATCTATCACCAATCACTAATGCGTATACGTACAACGGCGCTATTGGAACCGCTCCAAGTGTCCAGGTAATTTCAAAATCCGCTGTGCTGTCTACAGCTCGCTCGTTATGTTTACTAACAGCAAAATGAAATATAGGATAAAGTGTACGAAATTCCTCTGCTGATATCTGAGATCCATTTTCAACATCCTGATATTTTTGAATTGCGTCAAGCAGGTACATGTACGGTCGAGTAATTTTTTATTAGCGTCATCAGCAAAATTACATTCTATAGCTCGTTCTGGATATTGCTTCGAAGTTAGTCTAGCATATATTCGTCTGACATCAGCTTAGTCAAATATTGCATTATTTTGTTGTAGGTTGCCTCGTCGGGCGTGCTGTTGAAATACGACAAATATTTGCCTCGGCAGTTGTTCGCTTGATGTTGTTGTGACCCTCCACGTGTGGTCAGTAGTATTTGGAACCGCTGTCTGATATACCTTATGCTGCTCAAAATAAATTCTGTTTGTATGCTTCTCAAGTGTGCTATTTAGTTCTGACATTTTTGTGATCGACGGTATTATACGTGGCATCCACAGAGCAAGTTTGTTTATGATAAACTGTACATCAACCCCTCCATATCTAAACAAGCAATCGTTTTGTTCTGCTCGATCTAAAATAAGAGTATGTTTTACCCCGCGAAATACTTTATCATGATCGCGACAAAGCCGAAAATTATACTTAGTGGAAGCATCATTGTAATTTGACGTGATCCTGCTGCAAATTCTCTTCGCCTAGCAAAGCCTTCATTATACGTGGATTTCTCACGTCAAGTATGTTAAGAATAAAATCTAACATTGCAACGGCGTGTACAGCTGCTCCTGGTGGCGTTATATTAAGATTAGTAAAAGCTGCAATAAGTGAGAGTCTCACAGCGTCTGCATTAGCAGCTGCACCTGGTGCTGCTATACCTAGCGCATCTGCATTAGCAATAAGAAAATTTCTCACAATTACAAGATCTGCAGCAGCATCAGCTCCGTGCACCATAACACCTCTCTTTAAAAATTCAGTTGATTCAGCTATACCCCGTCCAGTATCTTTAAACCACATCATGGTGGTTGCAGTTGATCTCGAGTAATCATCTGAAAAGGAAATAATATTTAAAATTGTACTTTCAACTTGTAGATGACCTGAAATATCTTCTATAGTTTGATTGGCCACTTGATATCTAGCACTTTTGAATAAACTCCAGCCGTTATTTAAAAGAGCTACTTCTGCTCCAACTGTAATTATAGCAGGTGGATTGGCTACTGCCATAATCTGACCGAGAACTTCTAACATAGCCTTATGTGGCAGTAGTAATACATCTTCATCTCTGGTGTTAAATGTTATAATACCAGCTTTATTTGGTTCGTTAGAGTTTTCAACGAGATACTCAACATACTCAAATTCTGTCACATCGTTGTCGATAACATGATTTTCTCTTAACTCGAGATAATTTTTAAGAGACATTTTATTTATTAGATTATATAAAATTTTATTGCGGAACTGTTACTTTATATATTAATTTTCGTATCATCTGCTCGCCCTTTGGTGATAATAGTTTTTTTTTTTGTTGTTGTTATCATAGCTCGTTGAGTTTCTTTTGTTGGAGCGATTTTTGAGATAGCTTGTTTTATTACAGATGTAGTCGGTGGATCTCCTTTTATTTTATCAGCTATTTTGTGTCCCACCGCAGTCCCAGCGGCAGATGCAGCCCCTGTTGCAAAAGTTTTCCCGGCGTCAATAGCAATTGGTGCAACTTTACGTGCTATTCCCGGTACATTTTCAATAACTTTAGTGAATATATTTCCAAAAAATCCTCCTATTGTTTTTCTTCGATAATTTTTTTTCTTTGTTTCATTATATCTGATGTTGTATAATTTTTATTATTGCTCGCGTAGATGTAAATAATAAGTTACAACTTCATTATTAAAATGCAACTGTTTTCCTGATTGATCTGTCAACTGCATTATTATACTTGATATTTGATTTTCAATATTTAAAGGATAATAGATAATATGTCGTGGAGTTATTTGCATGAGAGAACCTGGCGGAACTTCTGGTGAGAAACTGTAAATCGTTTGACCTTTGCTGCCTTTTGATGTATAAGAGCCAGAAGCAATAGAGCAATTTACTAATATTGTATTTACTTCTGTTATATTTACTGGCAGTTCACTGTCATACGTAATAGGCTGATCAAGTGCAGTGTAAGTTTTTTCAGTAAATCCTAACAGTTGTGCAATACTTCTTTCTCTTGGTTCAAGACCGATTAATATATTTTTCAAAGTTATCCTAGCTCGCAATGTGTTATAATTCGCTGCCAACTCAAAATTATCAGCCACACCGCCAGCTTTTGTTATGAGTTCTTTGATTGTTCTGTTTATATCAGTAATATTATAAGCTCCTTGTGGAATTTTATTTTTTTTGTTGTAGATATTGGATATGTTGTAATCATAGTAAACTACATTTCATCGTTAATATCATTTTTCACGTTAGGCATAGCATTCCAGCAGGTACAAGAAATTAATCCAATCTCATATTGTTTTGCAGGATCTAGTTGTATAGGAGGAATATAATTTACTGAAAAATTTGCACTATCTTTCGCAGACTCACTAGAGTCTAGCAATAATGTTGTTGACATTTTTTATATTATATCATTTTACAAAATTAAGTCGCCGCGATTAAGTCGCGGTGTAAAGGTTCATATGCGTCAGATGTTAATAATTCGCTCGATCTTAGATGATCAGGTATGTCAATGATTTCATTATCAATTTCAACACTAACATTTCCAGTTTCTTTTGATGATATTAATAACATTAATCTACCTATTATATCAGTAGTTGATGTAAATATTTTTTACACCAGTTCCTGTTTTTCCTTCTCTATTTTTACTACGCGAATTTTATCGAGTGTAGTAAATTTCCTTCTAAAATTCCACCCCTTACCAAAAGGTTTTGGTCTACTATTTTCTACTGTTCTTCCTAATGTTGAAGCAATAACACTATATCTCATTCTATTATACAGTGGATACATATTTTCAGTTTCTGTAACCGTGTTTAGTTCATCTTTAGCAGCAGCTCCGTCTCTTAATATTACATTTAATCTATCGATTAATGTTTGATATTCTTCATTAGTCCACATACTTATATTATCAACATCTTCTATATTTTCTTTCTTTAAAAAATCAATATACTCATTTTCTTTTTTCTCATCATTTGCTCTTCTTATAAAATGAAGTCTTTGCTCTCCAACCTCCATATACTTTACAGTAAGATCACCAATTCTTTGTTGCTCCTCTTTGATATCTTTTATTTCTCCTGATAAATTTGTTATAATATTTTTTATTCCTAGTGTTGTTAACTCTGTCAATCTTTGCTCACGTTCCAGCGGATTATTTATCAAACGATCTGTTTCAGCTTGTCTAGCATCAGGATCAGCTATATTTGCTGTAAGTGCTTCAGTTAGTTTTCTTCTTTCTTCATCAGATTTAGTAACAATTTTAGCAGCAGCTGCTTCTTGTTGTTCTTTAACAATTCCAACCAAACCTTTTTATTGCAGTTGTTTAAGTTCTTCTTCTGATAGTGGTTTAGTTTCAGGTTGTTTTCCAAGTAGTGCTTCAGTAACCGGCTTGAAAATTGTAGCTGTTGCTTCTGTAGCAGTTACTTGTCCACGTTGTGCTTGCTTTACTTTTTGCTTAAATGATGCCTGAGATTAAGCAAGTTTTCTTTAGATCTTCTATGTGTTTTCTATATTTTGCTCGTTTGTCCATTATTATTATTATTATTATTATTATTATTATTATTATTATTATTATTATTATTATTATTATTATTATTATAAATTTTATAAAACTAAAACGCTTTACTGTAAGTAACTGTTAATACAACAGCGAAACATTTTAGTTGGATTATTTGTAAGTTTATCAAATAAGAAAAAGTTGTATTTATCTTTTGTAGCATTACGATAAAGTTCAATAAACTTATCTTTTGTCACGTCACCGCATTGCTCGCTTGCAATATTTCTAACGTCAACATTGTCCATCCTGGAAATAATATAAAACAACCAGTATTTCGACGAATAAATCTGTCAACATTATAAACACCTTGAGCAAGATAAATAGAATTACACTGTTTATTACGTGACAGTGAGACATACGATCTTATTTTGTTCATCTCCATGTTCTTTAGAGGCATATCGTCAAAAACTACTATCTTATGTTCATCTGCATCAAGTTGATTAACTGGAATACGATCTTCTGGCTGCCTAATTATAAAAAAATCTTCAACAGCCTTAAGATCATCACGAAGCTTGTTATTATACTCACTTAATAACTCATACTTATCTTGCTGTGGATTGATTGTGTAAATATAAACTCTGTCATAGTTAAAATTATCTCCAAGAAGCAAATTCATAAGCAAATTTGTTTTTCCTGATCCAGTTCGCCCAAAAATAAGATAATGACAATCAGGAAGTTCATTGTTATGTTTGTGCTTCACCAGTGTCTCTATATCAAAGTTTAATATTGTCGACTTTGCCATTGTTGTTATAATTTTAAATAATATTAAACTAATGTTCATAATTTTATGTAGGATAGTAAATAATGAGTTACTATACAAAATTTGGAACATTAGCATGAGACGTATCATCAGAAGGTTATCAAGGTGACTTATGAAAGTATGCAACTCTTGATCAGCTCAAAAATGAAATTAATAATTTATTAAATGTTGCCATTGTAGATCCAAATGAAGTCGTCATTTTCCAGGACAAACAAGGACGATTAAAAACGAGTAATGTGCAACTGTCAGATGTACTCGTTCGAAATTCTTTTGCGGTTGTTGATAATATTATTACTTTTAACAATCGAGGTAAGATACAAGATTCTTGTAGGTCAGTTAATGATTATTTTAAAAAAGCAGGTGATGTATTTACTGGGACTGTTATTATGAACAAAAATAAAATAACAGATCTTGGATATTCAACTACTGATAATGATGCTACAACAAAAAAAAATATGTTGACGATCAAGAAGCAAAGTATGTGTCACTCAATGGTCGTATGATGCGTGCATTTCTCAACATAAACCATAATGCCATTACTTACCTCAGCACAACAGAGTCTGATTTTGATGCTGCAACAAAGAAATACGTCGATGATCAGGACGTTCCAATCAATAATGAAATAACTGCGCTCAAAAATGAATTTCTTGGTCACGTGAACACGTTTTTAAGATTTCGCAGAAACATAAACACACTCAAAAATGAATTTTTTGGAAATCCATCAAATGTTGACATTACACTCGCTAATATTAACACAAAACTTAATGACATTATTAGCGGGATTCCTGATATTTTTGAGAAAAGAAATCCGATTAAAATTCCTCACAAACAGATTAAAAATATTGTGTATACTGTTGATGCTGGATTTGGTGAATGGACGAGGCAAAACAAGTCTATCAAGCATATAGCAGAAGTTACCGGTGTGTATAGATTGTCAATCTTTAGCGGTGCAAAGTTTAGTATATACACCAGATATCTATAGCATCACTCAACTGATATTTTCTCTGGAATTGTATCAATAGTATTAAACAAAAATGCTGAACAAGAGTTTATGCTTGAACCAGCTGATAAAAATTTAACAAATGCCTCTTATCGGTGGTGTTTAGAATTTATAGCTGAAACACCGTGATTACCTATTATTTAACCTAACATGAAACTATGTGAACTAATATTATAATGAAAAAAGTATAGTTGATTTCAATCATATTTCAAAAGATATTCCAGGACAGGATGTGGACGCACTAATACAATACTACAAATATTATCATAAAAAAAACTTTGGTGCGTGAAAAAAATGTTACAAATATTACAACAAAATACTTCGAATAATATCATATCTACCGTTGTTAATGACACTCTTTTTGAACCTTTACAAAATTACCACTTCTCTCTGTCCTAAACTCTCACCCCCAATAATATACACATACAATTGTAAAGCAGAGCCTAGCTCATAACATGTATACCTTACTGGGTAACATCAGTTATCAAATCAATATCATCTATAGAGCCCCGCCAAGCTAGAACATGTATACCTTGGACTTGGTAACATCTGCTACCTAATCAATATCATCGCATAGTTAAGTTTTAAAAACCCAACCCATACACAAAATCCAAAGTCAAATATTCTTTAACTACACAAAAACCTGGTCAAGTGGCAGATGTTTTTTTTTTAAGGAAAAGGAGGATGTGAGCCCAAAGATCTTTTTTTTCACACCCTCCAATCCTTCAAACAAATACAAATTACCTCTATGAGAGACCTTAAAAACCCAATCCCTACACAAAATCCAAAGTCTATAACTATGCAAAATACCTAGGTAATTTAATCAATAATCACGCTAAGATCCAAGCTATAGAACACCTGTTGCAAAATACCTAGGTAAGGTAATCAATAATTGCGCGAAGAACTAAGTTATGTAACAGATTTTGCCATTTTTAATACTTCTATGGAGACCGAGCCAAGTAAAATGTTTTAGTAATATTGTATACGTCATACGGAGATCATGTGATTAGAAGGAATGTTCTCGAATAAGAAAATACTGTAATGCTCATGCGTGATAGGAAGTTTCTGGAACATGAAATACTATAATGCGCATGCGTAAACGCCTGTATAAAAGGCAGGTACACGTCTAATCGCGCAGTTTGAGGGGGCGCTTCATCAGATAACAGATATACTGAGATCATGTTAACACCCAGGCAGAAATTAAACTACCCATTTGTGAAAAGGTAAGTACATTATTATTAAGTTTAGTTAAAATTTTATATTATATCATACTTCTTTTGATAATATTTTTCATATTTGCTAACCCTCATTGGTAATATATCTGTTAACATACTGTCAATAATACGAAATTCACGTATTAAATCGTTCTTATTATATTTTACTCCTCGTAGGTAAGACCGGATCTGATCAAGTAGTTTCTTGTAAGTTATAACAGATGTTAAGCAGCTATGCTTTTTATTAAAAGTCTTGGTTCTACTTTTTTACACGCTGTTGTAAGAGAAACACCTACACCAGATATTATTAGCAAAAACGGATTTAATAATACCCACTTTAAATTATACCAGAACCTTTGGAATAGAACCAGCCTTTTATATTACTACTCAGGCCTATTTATAGTGGTATAACGGAACAAGCCTTGGTTTAGTGATAGAACGGAACAAGCCTAGGTGTAGTGGTATAACGGAACAAGTCTAGGTGTAGTGGTATAACGGAACAAGCCTTGGTGTAATGGTATGTTAAGTGAGGTTGCTCATGAAATTAATTAGCAGAACATTGTCAAAAGAAAATTTGTATGAGCAAATAGTACACCATAGTAGAATTGAGCTTCAAGTTATTGTCGTATCTTTCGCCGCACAGGTACTTTATGATGTTAACTGGAATATTCCAGATATTTGAGATTGACAGTTCCTCGATTCTGTTATGCTAAGGATGTAGGTCAGGTTCATCTCCATGACAACCATACTGGTGAATGCTGCTGCTGATGCTTGCTGAATTTGTTTTCTTTCCTTTCATCATGATCATGATCACCATCATCTTCTACTTCTTCTTTTTCTTCGTCTTTCATTATTATTAATATTATAAAAAATCTTTAGCACATATCATCGTTTCAATTTTTATTGCATTAGTATATTTTGCTCTTTAATATATGCTTCATTTTTTGAAATAGTAACTTGGGTTCACAGATGCAGCACTTTTGATTCAGTCAAACGCATGTATACCAGAGACTGATGATAGCTATTCAGAAATATGACATAATGGTAACTAAATTTAAAACTGACGTCTGTCAGCAATTGGTTCCTGGTAAACTATACCGATAGACTGGTTCTGATGCATTTGTCTTAAATTTATATTTAACTAGGAATGGAAAAAAAATAGACACATGCAAATACCGAATGTATCAAAGTAGGAATATCGCTTGATGTATCAATTAAACAAAACTAACATTGCGACTGCTGATTTAGCAAAGCTGGTGAAGAATGCATTTGATATTAAGAATTAAACATTTGTTTTAAATCATCGTACATGAGAGAGTCCATTGAAATATTCTGCGCTCGCTTTCAACGAATTTATATTTGAAGGCTGCACTTTTATTGTTTTCAGCCCTGAATTAAATTTTTGGAATAATTCGTATTTTTAATATCAAGAATTTTTCAATTTTAAGCAGCACGCTTCCCAAACAAAAATAATATACCGGTTTGCTTATTTATTCGGAACTTAATTTTTTTTAGAAAATAAACTTGTGTCAGAAAAGAGCGAAAAGCAAAAAGTGTCATGTATATTTAATTTGTATTGTTTGGTAGTTAGATGTTTTTAATTTCATTATATGCTATGGTAATATAACATTGTATGTTGGTCTTAACCTTATCCAAAATTAGGACTGTTTTATACTTGTCCTTGTTATTGATATTTTAAAAGCTTTTCTGTAAACAACTAAAATGTAGATAAAAGGCTTTTTAGGTGTATTGGTTTATTTTTAGGATCGTTATTAATAGAATTAAATGTTTATTTCTGTCTGGGTTTAGGTTATTGGGATTTCCCTACAATTTACCTGATGTACCTGACATCGTCCAGTTTATATATTTCAGTTTGTATATTTATGGGTTACTGCATTTGTATGGGAAAATATGAACGAGCTTTTCGGATGGCTATACCGCAAGACCTTGTGAGTGCAGTATATCTATCCGACAAAACGAATTAATATTTCCCCATACAAATGCAGTAACCTTATTATTCTATGCTTATTTTTGTATTCTACATAAGGCTTAAATATACCAATAAAAGACCCTGCAAGAAACAAAGTAACTGAATGTACGCCCAGATAAATTTGAAGTTGGTCGCGCGCCAGACGTAAGTTTCGAATGAAAATGGCGTTAGGTCAACTTAAAATTGAATTTGAAGTAGTATTGTAAACGAGTTTGTAATGCAATAACTTTTCTATTTTTTCTGAAATTAATACTCTTTGTTTTATTTGTCTTTCGACGCAATTTTGTGATTAGTAACTTACAGCTTCTGTGGCAATACTACATGAAATACATCGTACTGAAGCAGCGAGGCAGAATAATGTTGACATCGGCATCCAAGTTTCTGTTCTGTCATTTAATGATTCAAATCATAACGTGGGGAAAATCTGAAGTATTTAAATTGCATTTATTGACAGGAGGGTGTGAAATTAATGTTGCTTTCAGTTTGAGTGCAGTAAGGAGGATGAAATATCACTTTGGGATATACTCAGTGGTCGAAATTTCAGTAAAATTTCGAAACTTGCAATCAACATTGAGTATCCATAACATGGCTCATGTAAATCGGATTTGCAGAACTAAGAAGTACATTTTGAGAAAATTCAGTATATAAAATTGTAAGCATATTTTTGCCATTTTTTATTACCAGCTAAAGAAACTTGTATGCCTTACAACTTGCATTCTATTGTAAGGACCCTGTCTTGTGTCTATAGCTAGCCTAAATCTGAAAATGTATCCAAAACGATAACGCAAAATGTGCCAAAGCTGCTGATATGTGCCAGTCCATGAAACATTTGCTTTAGTTCATTCAGAAAAAAAAATATGCTTATTTACAATAGAATGTAGTTACTTAATTTGTCTGCATTCAGTAATAATTCAGGGTAATGTGCAATATCGGGAAATACTGAACGATTCTGAAAATGTAAAGTTAACGGAGGAATATGAGCATAAACTAATGATTTTTGTAACAGACTTTCTTCATGTAAAAATAACAAAAATTTTATTGTGTAAACATCAATAATTTTCTAGAAGGTTATTTTCCATTAGATAACGTTATTATAGAAAATGCGAATTGTGACCTAGCAGTTTTTTGTTGTTTCTAGCAGTTTTTGATATGTGCGTTTTTAGTTTCCCTTTAATATGTGCTATATGGAAACTGTTGTGCTCACTTGTAGTTAGAAACTTTTATTTTCTGAAATGTTTTAAAGGGGTTATCAGCCTAATTTTCACCTTTAATTCTTTATATTACTGAACATAGAAGTAAAAATAAACTCTCGAGAAAGAAAATTTGAGGTAGAGCACAATCCCCATTACGACATGTGTACTGTTCCAATTTTCTCATCCTTTTCCGCCATGTAATTGATACATTACATTATCAATAACTTGTCATACATACAGTTGTTTTGTTCTTAATGACGCACTTTTCTTAAATAACACGCATGCAGCTGTTTTGTTTTGAATGACGCATTTACCTGAAGTATACAACTAAAGTAAAATACATACAGTTATTTTGTTGTAGTTGTTTTACAAACTTTATATCATGTATATAAAGTTTAATTAATGTTAGATTGATTATATACCTAATGTCCCATTCATAAAGTTGTTTTCTTGTGAATGACGTACATATCCAGTCTGCCATTCATAAAGTTGTTTTCTTGTGAATGACGTACATATCCAGTCTGCCATTCATAAAAAATTTTTCTTGTGAATGACGTACATACCCAGTCTGCCAGACATACAGTTGTTTTCTTGTGAATGACGTACATACCCAGTCTGCCATTCATAAAGTTGTTTTCTTGTAAATGACGTACATACCTAGTCTGCCAGACATACAGTTGTTTTCTTGTGAGTGACGTACATACCAAGTCTTCCATGCATACAGTTGTTTTCTTGTGAATAACGTATATACCCAGTCTTCCATATATAGTTGTTTCCTTGTGAATGACGTGCCATACCAAATCTAACGTACATACAGTTGTTTTCTTGTGAATGACATACATACCCAGACTTCCACACGTACAGTTGTTTTCATGTGAATGACATACATACCCAGTCTTCCATACATACAATTGTTTTCTTGTGACTGACGTACATACCAAGTCTTCCATGCATACAGTTATTTTCTTGTGAATGATATGCATACCAAGTCTTCCATACATACAGTTGTTTTCTGGTGAATGAAATACATACCCAATCCTCCATGCATAGTTTTTTAGTTTTTTTTTTTTCTTGTTAATGATATAAATACCCAATGCTCCATACATACAGTTGTTTTCTTTTTATTGATGTACAAACCCAATATTCCGTAAATAGTGTATTCGTGTTAATGACGTACATACCCAATGTTTCACAGTCACTTGGTTCTTTGTTAATGACGTACATACCCAATGTTTCACAATCACTTGCTTCTTTGTTAATGACTTACGCACCCAATGTTTCACAATCACTTGGTTCTTTGTTAATGACGTACATACCCAATATTTCATACATACTGTTGACGGATTATGAATGATTAGGAATGTCCCATCCATAAAGTTTTTTTTGTTGTTCTGAATGACGTACACACCATTGTTTATTAGAATAGGTTTGTTGATTTATTTTAGGATTGATTGTTTCTGTTTTTGTTTTGGTTTTTTGTTTTTTGTTAATTCAACGACGTATGAGCCACAAAACAATATATAAACTGAATGCTTGTTTTCTCTTTTCTTATACAGATATTATATTATACAATAATACATTCACACGCTGTTGAATTTCTCACGGTACCGTCAAGTCTACACACACCAAGATATATTAGCAGACGATTTTATATTTGTTTATTTAAAGTGTTTTTTACTTTTTGCGTTAGCAAAAATATATCATATATTTGAAAAGAAATGTTCATAATTAAATTCTCCCATAGGAAGTCAGTTTGAATGAGGCTATGTTCTAAAATGAATTGTATATTATGTAAAGAAACGTAGTGGTGGGTTTAGTTTAAAAATGGGTTCATATAGGTATATGTTACAAAGATTCAAAAGGGTTTAGCCACTCAGATTGCTGTAAATCACAATGACGAAAGAAAAATTAACTTATAAGTTGTTATATACAACTTTAAATTTCAGTATGTAAACTTTGCTTGATTATTTTGCATTGCGAAGACAATTAAACTCAATACGTCAGAATTCATTAATAATTTATCTTGTTATAGATATTCATCACATGTATGTCATTTATTGAAGAATTATTTTTAATAACGAATTTCTACCGTTATTTTTCTAAAATCATGAAAAACTTAAAAATAACGTTTTTTTAGTTCAACTAAATAGTTTAAATCGCTATAACCAACCACAATGTACAAAAAAAAGAACTTGGATATGATAAAACCCCAATGCACACCTAATAACCCATGTTTATTGCAAACATTATGTTCACAATATAAGTAAGGTATTATTGAACCACAATGCACGCGTAATGACTTAGAGTTAATCAAACCATTCTGCACTCATGATAGCTTCAGAATTATAACATCATAAGTAACACATAATGACTCGGATGTAATTAATAAAATGCACATGATAACACAAAATTGTCGTGTGGAGATAAGTATCGTAAGACTGAACACATTCCATCATCTTTGCTGTTAAGGTAGATAGATTCACTCAGCAATAAATTGGGTCATTTTGACGACTCAACACATTTCGTACTAAACTACCAATAGACTTAAAGACGTCATTGTCAAACAAGTCCGTTGTCCCGTTTTATGTCTGCATTTTTGTTTATTAATAGGGTGGTGTATTATTAGAACAAACACGAATACTGTGTAGGTGAATATTTACGCTATATTTGAGTCAAAGAAAAGTGCAATCTCATTTTTTTTCTGATAACACTTACGTGTTCATATTGACACAGATCTTATTCTCAGATGTTTTTACCAATTTTCTTTTCATGTTGATTTCCAAATGATAAGGTTTCAGTTCAAAGTTGTATGTAGTAGAAACGATAAATGTACCCATATTCTTCTTCGTATCCAGTCGTATGTAGCAGAAACGAAAAATGTACCCATATTCTTCTTCGTATCAGCGTATCTACGTATTTGCATCATGGCGATTTTGTTGGGTTTTTTTTTTACCAAATAATGTTCAAGACTTGAAAGATAGCACAGCCACGCAGGTTGTTCATGGGACAGGAAGGTAGTGGAGTGGATCCATCCATCCATCCATTCACGCACGCAGGCATAGACAGACAGACATACAAAAATGCATGCATAACATACATGCATGCATGCATGCATGCACGCACGCACGCACGCACGCACGCACACACACACATACATACACACATACACACATACATACATACATACATACATACATACATACATACATACATACATACATACATACATACATACATACATACATACATACATACATACATACATACATACATACATACATACATACATACATACATACATACATACATACATACATACATGTGTAACAACCACATTTTGTAAGAACAAAGTGTGCTTGGCTAATAGGATAGCCAATATTGCCATGTCTACTGGAAATTTTTCTAACTATGATCCAAATGCATCCATTTATTTTCTTTTAAACCTTTTTCTTCATCGGATTTTTCCAAAGTTCGCATAAATTTGTGTACAGTATGTGGTGTTCCAAGGTCTTCTTTTGTCTTCCTCTCCCTTGGCTGTTAGGAGTAGGAATTCTAAATCCGGAATATTATTCTTGAATCACAAAACCAAACTACGAAATTTTTATACATCAGTACAATCCTGCATTGATACGACGTCATCGTCAGCTATCTTAGATATTCGCCGGGATTCGAACTTGGATTGATTTAGAACATTTAGTGATAGGGCTTATATTTTTTTTATTCGAGGATGCATTTTTGGACTATAATCGTAAACTGCAACTCCTTTTTCATACTTTTACTATACATACATACATACATACATACATACATACATACATACATACATACATACATACATACATACATACATACATACATACATACATACATACATACATACATACATACATACATACATACATACATACATACATACATACATACATACATACATACAAAGAAATTTTTCATCAGTTTCAAACAGTGAATTCTCTGACTAAAAAACTTTTTCACCAATTTCTCTGGGAGGAAACCCCGCTCCCAGATAAAATCAATTATTGAAGCTAGTTCGATAAGCACGGATAAAATAAAAGCGACGTTTGAGCAACCAAAACAAAACTGCGCTTACTACTGAAAATGAAAATGGACAAGATCGGAATTGGAAAAGTTGCCAGTAGCTAGATATGGGGGAAATAGTGGCTATCCTGTTAGCTAACCACACTTTGTGCTTGCAAAATGTGGTTGTTACACATCTACGCGACGATGACGCCGACAACGTTGGAGAGGACCTCACCCCACAAGACAGAAGAAGATAATCGGAAAAGTTGGACTGAATGACAGATCATTGTCGGATCAGATATTGCCAAATCATAATCGGATCGACTCATATATATATATATATATATATATATATATATATATATATATATATATATATATATATATATATATATATATATATATATATATATATATATATATATATATATATATATACCTTTTAAGTGCGTCATATCAATAAGCCAAAGTGGCGCATTCGACTTCAGTAAAAATCCGACGTGCGTCAAAGTAAACGCATCGACTGCCTCAGCTTTAGGGCACAAATCCGATATACGCCAAAGTAAACGCATCGACTATCGCAGCTGTAAGGCAAAATCCGACATTTCTTTTCGAAAGAGAAGCTACTGGCAGGCTTTCTCACTTGCCACCGTTAGCCGAGTCTGGACTCGAACTTACGCAAACAGAGGTGAGATGGCAGTGTTCCGTAAAGGTCAGCGCTTTAGACCACGTGGGACCCTTGACCAGATTGTACACAAAGCATGCTAAAATAAAAGGTCTTCCAGACTTTAACAGATAATGGCGATCTATCATCAAACATGGCTATAGTTTACTAAAATGAAAAAAAAAGTATTTATTTGTACTCTCAAAAACAAATCTAATTTGACCAAATTTGACAGCATCCTGGCGTAGAGAGCTTTTAAATTTGTACAAATTCATGAGTTTACAGTTCAAGGACACTGTTGAAAAACTCTCTCTCTCTCTCTCTCTCTCTCTCTCTCTCTCTCTCTCTCTCTCTCTCTCTCTCTCTCTCTCTCTCTCTCTCTCTCTCTCTCTCTCTATATATATATATATATATATATATATATATATATATATATATATATATATATATATATAATTTAATTTTTAGCTAACCAAACTCATATGGACATGTTTGCTTATGTTATTTACATCTTTTAACAACTGTTTTACTAATTTGCACATGATTTTTACAGGGAACATTCTGGCATCAAAATCGTTTAGATTTATTCAGTCAATAAAGGTCGCTTATCCAATATAAGTACCATTACTACAAAAAGACAAATTATTAGGTAACTTCTCAAAATCACTGAATGGAGTTGGACCTCTTTTTGCAGCAAACATGCTGAGACGAAGATTTTTTTTTCAGATTTGTAGAAATGTTGCTGATCCAGCTTTAAATGTCTCCAGTACTGAAAAGCATTTATACATCTTTTAAGAAACCACTAAACTATATTAGATTAAATTTTACATAAAGCATCCAATCATATATGGGCAGGGGCCCCGAGTGGCCTAGTGGTCTAAAATGCTCTCCGTTACAGATCACTGCCATCTCACCTCTGTCTGCGTGTGTTCGAGTCTAAGATTCGGCTAATATTGATATGTGAGAAAGCTTGCCAGTTGCCAGTAGCTTCTTGTGGGTCGGTGGTTATTTCCGCGTATTTCCCGGCTTCTTCCTCCACCATTAATGCGGGCCACCATGTATAGCCTATCATGTGCTGAAAATGGCGTTAAGCCCAACAACAACAACAACAACAACATATATGGGCTTTTATATTTCTACAAATGATGTCAATTGATTGTGAAAATATGGCAACTGTAATTACAAATTAACAATCTTCAAATAGAAATAGTTTGGCTAGACGTGACAGGAAATTACCTGACTTAAAGAGCTTTCAGATTTTTACAAATCGAGTGTTACCATTCACCACAAAACTAGTAAATCAAAATTGTTTAATTTCGTTTTATCTCACCATCGCATAAAGGCAGGTGAACTTATGGTATAGCCATTTATCCATCATTCATTGTACCTCGCAGCCAAGTCATACCAAAGACTTATAAACATGGTACTAACAGCTGCCTTGCTTGGCTCACAGCATATAGAGGTTAGTGTTAGGACTGGTCAATGGCGTTATGATAATATAAATGGGTGGGACATGATGCTACGAGTCTGCAGCATGATGCTTCAGTGCTAGACATCACTGCAAACTTTCACACTGCAGACGTAACGAAATGACTGAATTTTTTTTAAAGCGACGTTAAAAATCCAAATCAGACACATATTTATATTAATAAAACAACACGCGCACATAAATGTGTGTGTGTTTGTGTGTGTGTGTGTGTGTGTGTGTGTGTGTGTGTGTGTGTGTGTGTGTGTGTGTTAAGCAACGTTCATTTCAAAGTGCTCTGTTCATTAAATAAGTTTTAATATGGCACGTCTTTTCATGTCCGTCTTAGGTTTGCTGGATGTGACCTCAAGGACAGCGGTTAGTCGTATAATATCTACATGTGTTGATTGTGGTCCGATTTTGTACCGGTTGCCGTCCGATTTTCTACCGATTTTGTACCGGTTGCCGTCCGATTTTGTACCGGTTGCCGTCCGATTTTGTACCGATTGCCCTCCGATTTTGTACGGATTGCCGTCCGATTTTGTACCTATTTTGTACCGGTTGCCGTCCGATTTTGTACCGATTGCCGTCCGATTTTGTACGGATTTTGACTAGTAAATGTGAAAGATACTGACACACATGAATAAAATATGGGTGATTTGTATTATATACTTTCATTTCTTGTTTGACTCCAATCCGATTCAAAACTGCATTGTTCCTGAATGCATTTATATGAAATTATAAATTAGTGAAATTTTCTTGGATTATGCAAAGTTTGCATTACGATCTTTTCGGCACATCCTACAATTTATCCAGCCCACCCTACGATGCCTTGGTTCACACTTACAATCTCAATACCTTCTCCAGCCCACCCTACGATCACTCCACCTCATCCATTTTGAACGATATGGCGTGCGTACGCTTCGGAATAAGTTGCGTCTGAGTCATGTGAAATATGTTCGGGGTAAAATTCGTTGTACGCAGAGAAAAGGAAAAGAGGTATATATTAAATAAAAAACCCTGCGTGTGTCTATACAACAAATTTTGGTATATGGCTGTGCTCCTAAAGCAGGCAACTGTAGATGATTATTTGCACTTGGTATTTTATCTTTCTTTCATTTCTGCAATCTTACCACAAATATTAAAGCACAATTAGTAACTAAATTGTATTTTTATTCAAGCAGAAGTTTACTTTAGTGTTCGAGAAAGTCCAATTTAAACAAAATCATCAGCGAAAGGTTTTATTCATGACGTTTAACCCACAAAGACTGGAAATGACGTAGATAAGAAATGACGTCACATGTAACGTAACGTTTCTAAGAGACACGTTTGATCAATATATGTTGTATCGAA
Organism: Potamilus streckersoni; assembly: GCA_016746295.1. Taxonomy (NCBI): domain Eukaryota; kingdom Metazoa; phylum Mollusca; class Bivalvia; order Unionida; family Unionidae; genus Potamilus; species Potamilus streckersoni. The sequence continues at coordinate 952,238 of JAEAOA010001885.1, read as the reverse complement.
ATTTTCCTACACGTATTCGCATCAGAGGACAAAATTTCTCCCAATCTCGTGTGGTAATCATTACAAATTTAAAGAAATGGCGGTTTTTCAAGTATTCACTTGCCCTCCGGAGTCATTTACGGCATTAACGTAAGTAATTACTCTTAAAAGTATAATATTTTTGAAGTTTTAAGGAATTTCATCAACATTTATTGTTAACCCGCTTTACCTAACCCAAAATCTCTACCAAATTTAGAATACCGTATTTTTAACATCGTAGTTTATTTAACTTTTGTTGCATGGGAAGGAGGAGTGCCGCTTCAGTGCTTTCTGTTTCATTTAATGAGTTTGAAAATATAAACCCAAGATTATTGCTAAGAACAACCGGTTTGATGGGGACAACAAAGATGTTAAAAACGTTAGGAATCCGTTGGAATTGTATTTCTGATTTTCCAACATTTTCTCGATTAATTCGTAGAAGATAGGAAGGTGAGAAAGATTTGTATTTCCTGCCATCAACCTTTCCCCGACAGAAGTCAGAAGAAGAAAAATGGAGCAAAATCTTTGCCGTTTAATGCCATATAAATAGCAGAGACCCAATAAATGGCATGGTTCCTCCAGAGGGGATAGCCACTCTCTTTGGTGTTTTATTATTCTCTTGTAGAAATTAATTTTATGCAGGCGGGGGTTCGACGGCTGTGCTGTGCAATAAACTATCCAGATTGTGTATGTATGTATGCCTGTCCACCTACCCACCATCCCACTTAACTTAACTTAACTTAACTTACCTTAACTTACCTTAACTTAACTTAACTTAACTTAACTTAACTTAACTTAACTTAACTTAACTTAACTTAACTTAACTTAACTTAACTGGATTGCTACAATAATAAGGATTACAATGTTTTCAACCCCAACGTTTGAAGGAATTAAGAGCCCCATTATATCATTATCAGGCCTATTCTTGGGAATAGTTGAAACAATCGTTTGAACGTTCCAACCTTATAATACATTTATGCCTAGTTGAAAAATCTGATTAAAGTAAGTTCCAAAACAAGGCTAGCTTTCAAACGCGATATGTAAGTATGCTTCTTTAGGCTTCTTTCTTATAGTTTACGATTACAAATCACTTTAAAACTATTATACCTACTTCTGTATACTAAAAAGTCAGAATATTTTATGTTATCAGTATAGCTGGTATTTTGCACGCGTGTATATTTAAGTGTATTTTGGCGAATCTAACCAAATTCGCAAATGCAGTTTCGGAATATCCATTGCTAGAATTTACAAAATGGCAATCATTCACCCTTCAAAGCAAAAAATAATGTCAGTACTTCACAAGGGAGTCGATGTTTTCACCTCCAAACAAATCGATTTGATTATGAAACGTTGCCCATTTGATAACTTTTTGTGTACTAGACTGATGGGATTGTAACACGCATTTCAAAAGTTAATTTATCCATATGGCTATATATATATATATATATATATATATATATATATATATATATATATATATATATATATATATATATATATATATATATATATATATATATATATATATATATATATATATATATATATATATACTTTGAATTTTATTTGTTCTTATCTTTAAAAAAAATCGGGATGACAGCTAATTTAGATAGTATGCACATGCTCGTTTATATGAAAACTATTTTTAAAAAATATTGAAACTGAAATAAAAACTGCATACTCAGTCAACATGATAATATGTACAACGTTTAATGACCATTTCTTCAAATTCCAAGAAATCAGCGGCCGCTGGACCCAGCCCCCACCCATAAAAAGCTCCAAGCCAAGACCTAATGTATATTTATCAATCAAGTAGAGGCTGAATATCTTTGAGTACACAAGGAATGGATAACTGTGCTCCAAGACACATATTTGAAACCGATAATTTGTCTTTTTCTGCTTACAATTACCTTAAATTCTGCTTACAATGACTTTAAATTCTGCTTATAATGACTTTTAATTCTGCTTACAATGACCTTAAATTCTGCTTAAAGTGACCTTAAATTCTGCTTACAATGACCTTAAAATCTGCTTACAGTGACCTTAAATTCTGCTTACAATGACCTTAAGTTCTGCTTACAGTGACCTTAAATTCTGCTCACAATGACCTTAAATTCTGCTTACAATGACATTAAATTCTGTTTACAGTGACATTAAATTCTGTTTACAGTGACCTTAAATTCTGTTTACAGTGACTTTAAATTCTGGGCTACTGTTCTGGAGGAGAGGGCATGCGTTCGGGATTGGACTAAAACAAAGGCTCTAACCTGGGTCCAGAAACTTCAAACACGTTTAGACATGGCAAAAGGTACCCACCATCACCAGTTCTCTCTCTCTCTCTCTCTCTCTCTCTCTCTCTCTCTCTCTCTCTCTCTCTCTCTCTCTCTCTCTCTCTCTCTCTCTCTCTCTCTCTCTCTCTCTCTCTCTCTCTCTCTCTCTCTCTCATTAACGTACATTAATTCCTATTTACTGAAGTATTCATGGCTGCAATATACCAAAACGTATTGCAAGTAAATTGACAAACATTTAATACATATTGTCCCAACAGATGATAAATCTATCTCTACTCAAATAGTGTGTGTGACCGTTACTTATTTCAGTTTGTGAAATGTTCATTGTACATCTTTCAGAGAATCCTGGAACGATACACCACGTGTTCATTGTAATCTTTTAGACAATCCTGGCACGATATACCACCTGTTCATTGTAATATTTCACAATCCTGGAACGATATACGAAGTGTTCATTGCAATATTTCAGACAATCCTGGAACGATATACGAAGTGTTCATTGTAATCTTTCAGACAATCCTGGCACGATATACCAAGTGTTTATTGTAATATTTCAGACAATCTTGACACGATATACCAAGTGTTCATTGTAATATTTCAGACAATTCTGGCACGATATAGGAAGTGCTCATTGTGTATCTTTCATACTATCCTGGAAACTTTCAGTGTTCATTATTTTATTGTCTATCCTCACACACTTTGTCACCTGTTCATTCTGTATACTGTATTTCAGACTATCCTGGCATCGCATTAGCATTCTTTCCATTCTTGGAAGGAGTTGCCAAGCAAACTTCAGATGCCAAAACGGATGTCTCTCTTTGCCTTGATGCAGCTACCATATTTAGGAAGTTAGTGCAAAAACTTTATCTCAGCTTTAATCCTATATACATGTTTGAATTTTAATACTTATACAATTTCTTTTACTTGGTTAAAGGGTTCACCCTTCCTCTCCGTGCCATCGTCCATTGGGGTCAATGCCTTCACTGTGTCGTAAAACCATACGATGGGTGACCTGGCCGAAGTTTCGTAGTATTTCTTGCAAATTTTCATTCTCAATTTGTTTTATAGTGCTAATAAAACTCCTGGCAAAACTCCCGGCAATATTATGATATTTCAAAAGTATGCAAATCAGAAAGGATGTAAATTACTCGAATCCTGAAATTGCGCACTCAAGAACATATGTATTTTAAATGTAAGAGATTTAGGAACTTCTTAGATAACCATCAGATTTCCATAGATACTTATAAAGGAATTCAATATACGTTTAAATTATTCGAATTCTTTATGTCTACTTAATGCTTAGTGACAAAATTCGCTGTTGCAAGAAATAAGAAAGATATGAAAAATCTCCATTTGATGAAGAAAAATGAGATATTTAATCAAACTGAAACGCGATTATAATGTCTTATGTTCGTAAAAATGGGTTGTCATATTAAGCCAGTTATCTTTTAATACTGCATAAACCTTGGGGTTTTTTTGTGATAGAATTCAAACTTTTGTATTACAAATTTGCAAAAATTATACTTTTTATTTCAAACCTTTTTAATCATTCTGAATTAATTCATAAAAATGCAAATGTACTTTGTACAGCGGTATTGATATAACCCATCTTCCATAGACCGAACAATTCCTCCCTCTAATGATACAAGTTACCCAAAAATTGAACGTTAAGATTTGTAATCTTCGGTCCTTTGGCAAACTCTTTAGAAACATTTATTTAGTGCCATGATTTTTACTTCAAATGCTATAAAAAATATCGGCAGTATCTCACATGGTTCAATTTAAACGCTTTTGAAAAACATTCCATTTTAGATTCTCGGAATGTCCGGAGGAGAAAGAAATCATTGGCATTTTGAGAGATACTCTTAAGAAGACTCGAAAGGTCTATATACAGACATACAGACAAACGGAGGTCAAGCGGCAGGTAATGATGCAAATTTATGTATTAGGTTACTCATTGGAGAGTTTGTATGTGCTAAATATGCGCCGCTGCGATGTATCGTATCTATTTTATCTTTACTAATGTTAAGTGTGTGCCAAATGCCAAATGCAGAAGTATTATTTACGTACACTAAAAGAAATTGTTTTGTTTTTTGTGCGATGTTTCCACATTGTGTACAGGACTTTAAAAAAAACCACGCCCAATATCCATATTGTTAAACTTAATATTATCTCTAGCCTATAGTTTCAAATTTAAAATTTGATGTGTCGTTGAAGAAAAGTTAGATTCTTTTCCTCATGTGCAATAAAAGACAGCTAAGTAATTAATATTCGAGGGGGGAAGGGTCTTGGAAAAAATATTCTTTTCTCTTTCCATTATACATGTGAAACAATTTAACACATTGAGAAAGGCATGTGATTTACACCATCCCCATATAAATGTAACCATTAGCATTGTTGATAACATCAATATAATTATTACATCATGTACGTCTGCAATGCTTCTTGCATTTTAGCATTTAAAAGACAAACGATAATCTTTCTTTACGACAAATTATTTTGTTGTAAACATTAATAATTTCCAATTACGCTTGAAGAAATTATTGATTGTGTTTAAAGATACATCCATGCCAATTATACGCCGTCTTTTTTTTTCACAACACTGTATCTCAGAGAGAAATTAGAGATAAGTTTTAAACACTCTCTTATGTATTAAAACAAATAATTGCCATTGACTGCATGTCGAGTCCACCCTCGTGCTTCGAAAATGAGTGAATTTATTGAACTGAGACAGGAACTATATTCCAAATCCGACGAAGCTGGAATAAATGCTGCCGATTATAGGGAAGTTAAAAATCAAAACAAAAAAAACAAACAAACAAAAAAACAACGTAGTATCCTCCTCCTTCCATAAATTTACATTGCCCTAAACGACTGCTTAGGAATTCAAGAAACGTTGAACTTACGTTGTCGTTGGTGAAAGGGATATAATCTTCAGTTATCTCTTCTAGAGTCATGGGAGTGCTCAAAGGTAAAAAAATGCACTACATTTAATAATTTTTGCAACAAACAGTTTATGATCATTCGTTACAGGATACCACAAAACAATGATATCATGAATTTTGAGGTACAGTGGAACATGCAATTTACTGCGTTGGGATTAGCCGAGTTGGATCACGTAATTGATGTTGATATTATTATCATCATCACCGTCGTCGTCGTTATTATTATTATTATTATTATTATTATTATTATTATTATTATTTTTATTATTATTATTATTATTATTATTATTATTATTATTATTATTATTATTATTATTATTATTATTATTGTTGTTGTTGTTGTTGTTGTTATTATTATTATTATTATTATTATTATTATTATTATTATTATTATTATTATTTCAGATTTATAAGGAATGTCTCATGTGTCTTAAGTCATTAATTGGATCAAAGGAGATAGTGACACAACTTGCTCTTCGGGTCAAGGCCAAGGACGTTGGCAGCCATTTTATGAAAGCTCTAGAAAGAGAGCAAGAACTTAGAACCAACCTGAACACAGTATGTTTCTTTCTACCCATGTCATTTTTAATGTTGTTAAGTGCATTTCGACACAAAACAATTATAATATGGCTTGAATGGCGTGCTGTCTACGTCTATGATGCTGGCGTAATGTGATCTGTCAGGCAGAATAAAGCCGAGTACATGAGACTGATATCTTGAAGCAATTATTCTTGCAAGTGCCGGGATGGAGCACTGAGCCTGCACAGGTGCAAAGCGAGCAATTTTCAAATGAGTTATCCATATTCAATGATCTTTACACGTTTTTTTATTCGTATGTTACAAAAGATTAATTCAATAAACTTGAATATGTAGGCAATGTTTCATAAAGTTGGTTCTCTTCTGCCTGGTGCTAAAATTTGTTCTTGTCACAAACTCATCCATTATCATTCCTCTTCAGAACACATATTTGCGTCATGGCATTTTGTAAAGCAAAATATCTTTATCCTTCGAAAATGTTTTATTCATCACTAACGGATTCTACATTTGTTTCTCCATTTTCACTAATTGGTTTTGTTATATTAAGATTATATTATTAATCCCTTTTTTAATTACATTTTCTGGGGTATCTCGCTTCTCACTCTCGTCTCTTGCTTCAAAGCGAAAGTTTTCTGTAGGAATTTATCGCTTGGTTATCTGTTTCCGACCAGTTTTCTGAGGAGCCAGATAGTTCATTGTGCACAGCTGGTGTCACATGTTGTGTTTCATTTATTTTACGTCGAAGTTCTCAATATAATTTCCAGTAGCGTAGGTAATGCTAACTTCTGCTACATGTAGTTCTGTCAATGTTTGTATTTCTTAATATCAACCAATTTCTTATATTTCAAATTCTCGTTTAAAAATCTATCGGTATGCCCCTTGTTTTCTTTTCTATATTTTCTTCTTTATGTTTAACTGACTCCACTTTTCTGTTAGGTGTCTGAGAAATACAAATCTGCAACGAAGCAAGAGGCAATTAGAAAACTGCAGTACTTTCTTAACACATGGCGGAAACGGTTCTTGGGGCATATTGCCCATACTTTCTTTTCCACACAGAACAAATGGTAAGAATGCCATGGAACTTACCTGTTCATTCGCGTCAACTGCTAGATAGCGTTAATATATTATGGAGTTTGTAAAATGTTTATCCCTTTCAGATGTTTTTGTTTGTTTGTTTGTTTATTTATATTTAATGAGCAAATATTACGGAACATGAAACAAGAATACCCTACAGTACTCTCAAGCCATCTGCATGATGAATGCATCGGTGATAGCATTGTTACTGTAATGATAGTAGCTTATCTTTACATTAAAATGATTCACTAATACTTCGCATAGAATTGTATTTTATAAGTCTAAATTTAAATATGCAATATTGTATTTCTAAAACTTATTTGTTTGCAATTTGTGTATTATTTCACTTAATTTTCAGAAATGTTTGGCGTACATCTTTCTTATCTTCTGTTGGACATCATTAATAGTATATCCTTTGCGTTTTTAGTGCCAGTCTTCTCATGTTCACGACTCAAACAATGTTTCTTCTGGACTTTAACTACATTGATTTTTTGAACTAGTTTGACTTCAGTTTGTGATGGTGTGACAAAATGAATCTATATTTTTATCTATTTATTATTTTTCATTTTTGTTGTGGTGGAATATGTAGTCATGTAAGAAAAGTTATTGTTGTTGTTATTATTATTATTATTATTATTATTATTATTATTATTATTATTATTATTATTATTATTATTGCAGCAATCCATATCTTGAGACGTATAAGAAATTATTCAAGATTTGTGCAGAAGATGCGGTTGAAGTAATTTTTGACTGCAATAAAGGTCGAACAGACATATTAGGAACACATGTAAGAAATTAAATATAATTGAGGTTTGTTTTAAGGACGAGTAATTCATAGCAGCTTACTTGATTTGTAGTTCCTGAGTCTCTTTCATTTTCTGCGTCATTGTTGCATTTTTTTTTTTTCGTTTTATTGACAAGTGTTAAGTTGTTGTGGAAAATAATCGTACCGAAACCTTTTGAAATAGCAATGATCGAAAAAAAAAATTAAATGGCATTTATATTCTTAACGAACGATTGTGATGTCCATCTAAATTTCTGCCTGTTTTACCTGTGATATAGGGCCGCGAGTGACCGAGTAATCGAAAGCTCACCATTCCAGATCACTGCCATCTCGCCTCTGTCTGCGTCGGTTAGAGTCTCAGACTCGGCTAACGTTGGTACATGATAAAGCTTGCAAGTAGCTTCTCGTGGGTTGGTGGTTCTTCCCATGGGTTTTCCAGAGTTCTTCCCTATCCCATTACACTGGCCACCATGTAGTCTATATTGTGCTGACAAATGGCGTTTAAGCTTACAACAACAACAACCAGTCGTAGAGATTTAAAATTTCGAAAACTTCCACCTGCTTTCCTCTACGGTTCTAACCAAGATTCCGTTCTAGTTTATCTGAATTGCATATATTGTACAATAAAGGTAGTAACCAAAGTTAAGGCCATTGAAAAGAAAATAAACTTTCATCAATCAAATATATTGCATAACAAAATCTGATCATGCGGCTAATTTGAAATATTTGACAAATTGCTTTTTTCACAACTGTTTTGGTGGTCGGACAAGATTTTGTTCAACCGAGTTTCACTTATGCAGTTAGGTTTTATTTCAAATAGAGTTTTAAATATGCATAAATCTCGAATTTAAATTTTCGTACATAATTACGAGTTTTATGCTCTTCAATGCATAAAAGAGACAAATAAAATCCTTGAACTAATACAAATAGAAAGCAAAACATCTCAATGTTTTCAAGAAATCATTTTACGAAATATTGGAAAGTAGCATCTATCAATAACTCAGAGGAGGGTCATCATTAAAGAAATATTTATTTATTTATTTATTTATTTATTGTTTGTGTGTTTGTTTGTTTGTTTGTTTGTTAATCAGATCAGCACTGATGTTGGTATAGACGTCAAGACACTTCTAGGATTTGAGGAAAAAACCTCGTCTTTGGCACCAAAGGTCAAGAACGAAGTGTCTTACGCTGGTAAATAAGTCCTATGCATTTATTTCATTGGAGTGTTGTATTCTCATAAATACGTGTCAGGCATATATTTCATGGACAGGTCTTATTCGGATTGTTACGTGTACGCTCGTACAAATGTAATAAAAAAGAGTAAAGTCAACAAGCTTTGTAAATTTTTAAAGATAATTTATTTTCCTAGAAAAAAATGTAAAAATAGAAAACGGGACTTGCGGTTTGTGAAAATAACCTACGTGACAAACTATTTGATTTCTAACTTGAACATCACACAAAAGAAAGCCATTTGTTGCGTAGCTTAGAATAGCCCTATTTTTAAAAAAATCAGTCTCACGCTTAAATTAATTTAAAAATAACATTTATGCATGTGTAACACGTTGGCCGGACATGACCTTGGGAATAGCTAATCATTTCCACTTAGTGTTTACAAGTTTGCGAACCATGATCGGCTAAAAATAATAATAAAGTAACTATTACGTTCTAAAGACTTTTCTGAAGAGATTCAAACCCAATGAAAATTAACATTACAATAAAATATGAAACAAAAAAAAATTAAAAACCGAATTTAAAACTAACACACAAGCAATTTAATTACAAATTTGTAACAAGGTCAGTACATGTCATGGAAGTGTCTAATTCAGGTAAATACGTGTCAGTCATATATTTAATGGAAGTGTCCTATTCTGGTGAATATACGTCAGGCATATATTCAATGTCGTATCTTTTCCTGGAAATAAAAAATGCGTCGGGCTTGTATTTGAGTGAAGTACCCCGAATTAACTGTCACGAATAAGAGTGTACAAAATATGAAAAAGAAGAAAACAAAAGTACAGAGAAACATTAAGTAACGATGCGTCTGTAAAATATTTCCTACTATTTTCTATTTTGCCAATTTAACTTTCTTTGCGTGTTAGAAGAGGGGAAATTTGTGAAATATTTGCTTATAGTTATGCAAATAATTTGTTGTCAAGTACATTTTCTTTTTGGGATTGAATATTTTTAGAAGTCTTCTATTTGCATCTTAAATTTGTCATGGCTAGGTTTGTTTCTTGGAAATATAATAATTACAAAACAAGTTGATTGAATTAAGAAATAACTTGTTAGTCGTATATTTTCAAAGGCATTTAAAAAAGACTGTATTTGATGAACGTAAATTAATAGTTGAAAATTTATACATGGAAAAGGTTTTGGTGGTTATCCAACAATATTTTAATGTAATTTCGAAAATTGGGAAGTAATGGTGGAGAAAAATGGTGGTACAACATTAAATTCCTTTTTCCACTCATAATTAAAGAGACTTTCTCAAAAAAAAATTGCATAATTCATTTCAGATTTGTCAACATTTATCAAACGACAAGTGTACGTTGTGCTTGGCTATACAGCCAGAGGCAAACACGAGTTAAACATCAAGAAAGGTAACTGTTTTTTTTTTCGGTACAATGATATAAAATCATTTTAAGTACAAAGTTAGTTTTTTGAGAGAAAAAGTGTGGGGTCACTTTAGAAGAACGGACAGCACGAAATCAGATTGTTTCAAATTGTCAATTTGACAAACGTCAAAAGTAAAACAAATCAATTTCTTTCCCGCGTGTTCTATTATTAATGTTTTGTTATTTAATTACTTCTTTTAGTTCTGCGATCATGTCACGAAGTACATCAGATTATCCTTGTTTTACGTGCCTGTTGTTTTCAGAGATGAAGCCATAAACATATCATTATGCGAAAACACAAACTGGAATACTTTGACCAGGCTCCAATTTCACCATGTTTTATAGTTTAAGTCTAGACATAAGACCTTTAATTAGTGACATTTAAGCAGGGCTTAAATTCAACTAGTCAGACTCCATACTAAATTATAAGTGTAGATAGAACTTATTTAAGTCAAATAAAAGTCTTGACGCGAATTCATATAATAGTTAACTATGAGACAGAGGAATGTCTTGAAATTTTTAAAAGACAATATTTCTGGATGTACTGAAAATATAGTTGTCTGCATAAAATCTGCAGTACTCGTTACTAAGCTTCTATTAAACATATAATGATATACAGTGATGTTAAAACTGAGATTTGGTATCGCATTAGTCCGATAAATCATCCTCCAAAACTGCCGTGTATTCTGATGGGCCATATGTAGGTCTGATCTCACCTATTCACAAAATTAAGGAATCGTTTGCAGACAAACCTGTACGCAATACAATGGTGTACACTTCAAAAACCGGCATTTGTTGCTTCTTTTGATCTACCGTCGGCTGAAGGGTCCTTTTGGCGCTATGTACAGAATATTTCCGGATCAAACCCTAGGTTTGACGAATTGCAAATGTACTTTAAATACCACAACCCCATCTCGTCTGATCAGTTTGAATTTCAGGGGTACAAGCGGTTGTTACAAACGCCGGCAAGTGTCTAAACTATACGCGGGTGCGTTCTGGACATATTCGTATGCAAAAAATGTTCACATTGATATGTACGCAACAAAATTGCACGTTTCAATGAACGTGTCACATCAGATCCACAAAGTTTCCGTCAGTATATATATATATATATATATATATATATATATATATATATATATATATATATATATATATATATATATATATATATGCAATAAACTGACGACGAACAGTATGAAACTAGTAACTAACTAGCCTAAGCGCTTTTACAAAACATATATACGACAAACAAATAAACACAAAAACGTTGTGTTTGTAAACGTCTACATGGCTGTCCTCACCTGTGCTAAAACTATAAATGCAACCAGCTTGTATAGACTAGTTGAGGAAACTGAAAACGTTGTATAATTCCCTAAAAGTCTACAAACCAAAGCAACATCTATTTTTACTATTTGTACATTTGTGTAACGCAGATTATATCCCAGGTATTTGATTCTATACCGGTTATTCTTATAGTAAAAATTGAAGGATAATAAGAAGATTTAAAAAATGTTAAATTCTACTAGCACATAGTTTCCATTTTCTAGTCTTCTTGGTTTAGACCGATTGGTTTCAATGTTCTAAGGCGACGTATCTAGCATGATTCCTTTTCCTTCCTGGTTTCGGAACTCCAGCTGTGGTTGTTAGCAATAGCGATAAGTATTATATCACTGAAAGTGTGGCCAGGGGAGGAGAAGTGTTCTGCGACCGGGCTTCTGTACAGCTTTTTTATCATCCAATCAGATCTATGAAGGTTTATCCTTTTGTGTAGCTTTTCAGTTTCTCCGACGTACTGAAGGCCACAGATCTTACATGTGATGAGATAAATCACATTCTCTGTTTTGCACGTTTTGTTTGGACCATGTATGTTTAGTTTTTCTTTAGTCACTGTGCTAGTGAATGTCTTGGTCTCTATCATATGATGACAGGTTTTGCATCTTTTATCGCCACAGGGTCCAGATTGACTAGGTTGGTTTTGACTAGCGATTGGCGTTAGCTTTGCCCTGACTAGGATGTCCTTTAGGTTTTTTGGTCTCCGGTAAGCTACTACAGGTTTGTTCGGAAGTATTAGGTTTAGTATGTCTGACCATTGCACGGTTGGCCAGTGGTTTGCGATGATTTTACCTACTTTGGGATTGTCTGGGTGATAGGTCAGAATAAATGGTATCCTATCAACCTTTTCTTTCTGTCCATATCTGAGTAGGTCATCACGGTTTGTTTGTTTGGCCCTTTGGATTGCCTCCGCAATCAGGTCTTTGTCGTAGCCTCTGTAAATTAAATGTTTCGCAAACCACTGGTCAACCGTGCAATCGTCAGACATACTAAACCTAATACTTCCGAACAAACCTGGAGTTTGTAGACCTGATTGCGGAGGCAATCCAAAGGGTCAAAAAAAAGAAAAACCGTGATGACCTACTCAGATATGGACAGAAAGAAAAGGTTGATAGGATACCATTTATTCTGACCTATCACCCAGACAATCCTAAAGTAGGTAAAATCATCGCAAACCACTGGCCAACCGTGCAATCGTCAGACATACTAAACCTAATACTTCCGAACAAACCTGTAGTAGCTTACCGGAGACCAAAAATCATAAAGGACATCCTAGTCAGGGCAAAGCTAACGCCAATCGCTAGTCAAAACCAACCTAGTCAATCTGGACCCTGTGGCGATAAAAGATGCAAAACCTGTCAACATATGATAGAGACCAAGACATTTACTAGCACAGTGACTAAAGAAAAACTAAACATACATGGTCCAAACAAAACGTGCAAAACAGAGAATGTGATTTATCTCATCACATGTAAGATCTGTGGCCTTCAGTACGTCGGAGAAACTGAAAAGCTACACAAAAGGATAAACCTTTATAGATCTGATTGGATGACAAAAAAGCTGTACAGAAGTCCGGTCGCAGAACACTTCTCCTCCACTGGCCACACTTTCAGTGATATAATACTTATCGCTATTGCTAACAACCACAGCTGGAGTTCCGAAACCAGAAAGGAAAAGGAATCATACTGGATACGCCGCCTTAGAACATTGAAACCAAGCGGTCTAAACCAAGAAGACTAGAAAATGAAAACTATGCACTAGTAAAATTTAACATTTTCTAAATCTTCTTATTATCCTTCAATTTTTACTATAAGAATAACCGGTATAGAATCAAATATCCGGGGTATAATCTGCGTTACATATGTACATAAAGTAAAAATAGATGTCGCTTTGGCTTGTTGACTTTTAGGGAATTATACAACGTTTTCAGTTTTCGCATCTAGTCTATACAAGCTGGTTGTATTTATAGTTTTAGCACATGTGAAGACAGCCATGTAGACGTTTACAAACACAACGTTTTTGTGCTTATTTGTTTATCGTATATATGTTTTGTATTTGCATTTGAAAAAGACTCATTAAGAGTCGAAAGCGCTTAGGCTAGTTAGTTACTAGTTTCGTACTGTTCGTCGTCAGTTTATTGCATATATATATATATATATATATATATATATATATATATATATATATATATATATATATTTGAGGACTGCTTTACCAGAGTTGTATTCCATTGGAAAAGATATACATATTGTAGTTTCCTTTTTGCCTTGTCATTTGCATCTTCAATGCCATTTTTAAGTCTTATTATTATTATTGCAACAATCTGTATAAACACTTTGTTTTTCATAGTAATGCCCTAGATAACATATTTATTTTAATAATTCGGTATTATCTTCCAAAAATCCGAAGATAGAGAAAAGCGAACAAAGATCACAGTATAGAAACCGAAAGTATATTATATTACCGATTGCTACGTTCTATTGGTTTCCCACCTTAAATTTTCCACTCAAAATTGCGCACATACAGTTACCATTACAACTGTTTACACATCACTCAACAAAAGTAGCAAATAAGTAAAAGTTAAAAGCACTTTAAATGCCCATAAAACGTTAAATATTTAATATAGATACGGTGATTTGCGTCTAATATATCCTAGTTATCACATGCCAACAGGAATGGTGATCTATCAACTGACGGAAGCCAACGAATTCGGGCTGGCTGTCGGTTTCTCTATGAGAACCTTCTCTTTCTGTGGGATCAAAGCCGGATTTTTCCCAGTGAAGTGTGTGGTTTCTGATCCTCAGCATATTCCCAGCCTAGCATCATGATTATATAGGCAGAAGAAAATGAGTCTCAACAATTTTTAGAAATTCCGTGAATTTTACAAATTGATTGTAGAAATAGTAATTTATTCATTTTAATCATGCTTCTAACTAGTAGGCATTTCTGGTCAGAAATTGCCATGCCCATCGAATAATGAATTTTGAGAGAGAGAGAGAGAGAGAGAGAGAGAGAGAGAGAGAGAGAGAGAGAGAGAGAGAGAGAGAGAGAGAGAGAAATTAAAACCCCTTAAGTACTTTTATATATTGATTGTGTTTTTTCATTTGTGAATAAACAAAGCAAACCATGTAATATCTTTATGTTTAATTATTTCTCGTTAATTCATTTTAAATAGTTATTATTTATATACCCTCCATGAGACCTCTCATGTTGCCTACTGGTTAGAGCGTCCTCTTCGGATGCAAAAGCTCGCGGGTTCGAATCCCGGCCGAGTCTCACTAAAGACAAGCATAGGTTCCTGTGCAACGAGCTTCAATTTACTGAGAAATGTTTACATTTACTGAGAAATGTTTACGACTCCAAAATACATGTCTTCGTTAATTTGAGAACGATGGTAGATGCAAAAGTATGTTTTTACTTACTTAACTCAATTCAGATTTAAGAATCCTTTTCACTAGAATAATTATCTTAAATGCACACAAATCGAATACACGTCACACGCTATTTCAAAACATCCTGGCTA
Organism: Potamilus streckersoni; assembly: GCA_016746295.1. Classification (NCBI taxonomy): domain Eukaryota; kingdom Metazoa; phylum Mollusca; class Bivalvia; order Unionida; family Unionidae; genus Potamilus; species Potamilus streckersoni. Next base: position 937,113 of record JAEAOA010001885.1, on the reverse strand, counting down.
TGCGGCATACAACGTTAACGGCGAAATATCATTGGCTCAAATGGTACTGCTAAAATTACACTCATGCATCTGGTTCAGGGTGTTACCTTTTGATCCAATCATATTACGTTACATATAAGCGTAACTTTCTCCCGGCAGACAAACTTCATGCAATTAGTACGTTTCAGAAACGTAACTTTAGTTGGTGCAACTCAGAAAAAATCACTATGGTTTGATAAATAGAAAAATATTTCATTAGTAAAACCAAACATAGATTATCGTATGCCTTCAAAGATGGAAATAGCAAGAGAAATCGAGTATCGAGCGTGGAAGGAAGTTTTTGGAAGTTGGTTACCTGGTCTCTTTATGTCAGAATGTTTCAATGTAAGAATGGATCATAGCGATAATCTGAGGTAGTTGTGCCATTCGGTATGATTTTTGTCTTTCAGATTATTGCATTTTTTAAAAAAAATCTAAATCATCGTTCAGGTTAAAAATACTATCACTGCTGTAATAAACTCTTAATCAGCATTATCCTAAGGTTTGTTACAACTGTTTGTTACAACTGTATCATTTGCATCTCCTTTCATCTTTACATGGAGCGATTTAAAAAAAAGCTACCATATACAATTAAGACATATAGTCCAGGTATTACAACTTACAAATGTTGTTTAGGTTTTATACTGCATGGTGTGTGCAATGATATTGTAGATTAATATTCTAACTGACCGCTCCAGTGACCTAGTGGTTAAAGCGTCCGCCTCGGATACAGGAGGTCGTGGGTTCGAACCCCAGCAGAGTCATGCCAAAGACGTTTGAAAATAATGGAGTAGGTATTGGCATTTTGATGATCATCTGAAGAGACCCAATTCCCCTCCAAAAAGTTACGTTAACATGATTTTCATCTTCCTTTGATGACCTTCATATTTCAGACAAAAAATGTTTTATCCAGGGTAGAGGGTCTCTGAGATAGGAACAACTCAGTTACCTATTACAATCCTATACTTATTAGATAAAATTTCAGATAAAAAAGACAATAGAATATTATATATAATGTACAATAACTCAATCCGACATGTTGGATTTGATCTGACAAACAGATTTTGTAAGAGATTTAATTCCATCAAATCAGCCTCAAGTTATACTTGTATAAAACCTAAAAAAAATAAGCGATTGAATTAAAAAAGTTGGTTGCCATATATAACCAAAATATGGAGCAATATGGTTATTCGCGACTGAAAATGATAAGCGAATAGCTAGTTTGGCAGAAGATCTAATGCCATTTAGCGATATTATGGTTGATATTTTATTTGATAACGATATTTCTAAAGCTACACAAAATTAAACCTCTACTTTTGTAATCCATGTTTTTTTTTCATAATCTTTTTCATACCTGCTGCCTCTCATTGGCAAAATATATTTTCACATACTATCAATAATACCGAATTCGCGTATTATCAGTAGTGTTTAATAAAGATTCAGAGGATATATCATCTATATGTCGTCTATATCATATTTATACCACGCAAATATGATCGTATCTTATCAAGTAATTTTTTTAGGTGATACTTGTTGTTTTGCAAGCATTTATTTTAGTCGCAAGTCGAGGCTAAATTTTTCCACGCTGTTGCAAGAGAACACCAACGCCGGATATTTATTAACAAAAACGGATTAAATGATGCTGCACTTGAAATTAAACCAGAGCTAGTCAATAACAACGATAAATATAATATCATTCGAAGTATTTTGTTATAATATTTGTACCAGTTTTTCACACAACAAAGTTTCTTAATGATAATATCTGTAATATTGTATTATAGCGTCCAAATCTTGTTTCTGAATGTTTTCTGAAATAGGAATGAAATTAACTTTTTTCATTTTATAATATTTGTTTACATATTTTATACTATCATCTAAGTAAGTAATTGTGGAGTTTCAGCTACAAATTCAAGACACCATCAGTAAATCACTAGGTTTAATTTTTTGATAAGATGCTTTTAGTAGAAATGTAACACTACTGCTAAAACTCCAGAAAAATTATCGGTTGAATGACGCCATGGAAATGTAGTAAATTTACTAAACTTTGCATTGCTACATTAGGACAGCCTATATACACCAGTGACTTCCGCGGTATGTTTGTAGTGTTATTTTGTGGCGTACATACTGTTGATATTGATGCTACTGTGTATACTATATTGTTAGATCGTCCAGGAGGACCTTTAACGATATTAGGAATGCCACTGACACTATCGCTTTTTTGTGTGTAAATATCAACGAGTTTAATATCTACAACCGGTGGACTTACAAATATTAATTAATAGATCTGTTTATGTTTCTACAAAAATTCAGGAACGTTTGTATGTGATTCTCATAATCAATTTTAAATGAATTAATGTCTTTGTTAAATGTTGTTATTGCTGTCACTGTCGGAATATTGCTATTGTTGACGTATTTTTAGTTACAGCGTGGAAATCTGTTTCTTGTGTTCTGAGATTATTAATACCATTATTATTCAATTGAGAGATGCACGCATACTTCCACCGCGCACTAATACGTACTTAAATTCTTGATCATCGACGTATTTTTTTCGTTGCTGCGTCTTGTTAACTGACTCACCGGAATCTTGTATTTTACCTTGATGAGCAAAAATTAATGTCATTAACAACAGCGGTGGGAATTCGTATAAGTACAAATGCATCTGATAGTTGTATATTGCTTGTCTTTAATCGTCTTTCTTTATCTGTTAAAATAACATCTTCATTGTGATCAACACTTGTGGTATTTAATAAATTATTGATTTCATTTTTGAGCTGATCAAGATTTGCATATTTAGATAAGTCACCATGCTGAGTTTGTGATGTTGAATCTCCTATTAATTTTCAACATTTTGAAGAATGGCTCATTATTTATTTGACAAAATTATAGAACATAAAATTGTATAACAATAATGGCAAAATCTTCTATATTAAACTTTGATACAGAACGTTTGGTGAAACATGACATAACAGTGGTTACTAAAAATTTTAATAGACGAAGTTAATAAAATTTATAACAGATTACTTAAAACAGCTCAGAGGAGAATAACGTCTAAACAAGAACTTGATTTTGATGATGCAGTTAATTGTCATATTTGTGTAAAGTTACTGGAGAACTCAAGCGGAGGCCATATGGTATGAGATCATTGTCATTTGACCGGTCAATATCGTGGTGTAGATCATAACATATCATAATAGATGCAATTTAAAATTTCATCCTCCAGATTTTATTCTCGTAGTTTTATATAACTTACGTGGCTATGAAAGTCATATCATTGTAGAAGCTTCAGGTGATGAAAATAATAAAGCGCAATTAAAATTAGATAACGTAATAAAAGCTCAGCAAACTACCCGCAATTTAGGAATTTCTAAAAGGATTTTTTAAAGGTTTTAAAATCTGCGAATTAAACTGTTTTAAACAAATCCCACCAGTAGGGGTTTTTCAGATAATCAAACAAAAAGATTTTTAAAATTTTTAAGGACGAATTTATATTTGTGCTAGTGAGAGTTTGTTGGATTAAAAGTAGCATTATCTTCTATAATTACAAAACTAAAAAGAAAAAAAAGTATCCCCACGAATTGAAAAGTTTGGAATTTCGATTATTTCAAAACAGCTGTAAATTAGCTTCAATTCTTTAAAACTAATGTGATTAGAACAAATCATCAAAAACTCGAAGCGAGCACAATTATAAAACGTGGACGAAGTAATTTCGATGATAAAAGGGTATTGAAATAAAATTAATACCACTCGTACATCATAAGAAATTTTTGTCAAACACAATTAATTTGAAAATTTAACATTAGCTATTAATTTAAATACAAATGAAAATAATGTTAATAATCAAAATTTTTTTTTTAATTTAACGATGAATTTCGGGATTTGTTTTATAAATTTACAGAATCAAACCTCTCTACAGACAAAACGATAAAAAAATAGAATTCCCCGGGAAAATTTAGAGATAAACCCTGCACTAAATAAAAAAAATTCCTTTTCCAACACCAAAAACATATACAAAAATAAACATGGACCTAAAAGTCAATTTTTGCAAAGAGAAACGATTTTTTTTCAGTAAAAAAGCAATTAAAGAATTGTTTGCATGCGGTCGTAAAGTATCTGGTATAATTACATTTTATTTATATAATCATGATAGCACATTACTTAATATTAGACTTCGAAATATTGTGTTGGTGAAGAAATATAACTGTTTTGAAATAACCATAATACTGTTCCACCATTAAAAAATCTTTATAAATTACGAAATAGCATAGGTTTTAGTTTTTACACTGAAAAAGTTTTTTTGTTTTTTTTTTACATAAAACTTATGATCTGTGATGTTTTCTTCTTTAATCTCATAATTTTGCTTATGTCGGAGTTAATTTACTGTATTTTGATCAGATATTACGATGATATGAATTGATCAAGCGAGAAGAATCCGTTAAGCATGGCTTAGTAACAGGTAGGTGTCTGCTATGTTATGTAAAGATATATAAGACTAGCTTTTGGGTTTTACTGAAAGGCACATTTCAAATTCTCTAAAATCCTCTTAACTCCAGAAGAGAAAATACATACATACATACATACATACATACATACATACATACATACATACATACATACATACATACATACATACATACATACATACATACATCCATCCATGCATTCATACATACATGCATACATACATACATACATACATACATACATACATACATACATACATACATACATACATACATACATACATACATACATACATACATACATACATACATACATACATACATACTACATACATACATGCATACATACATACCCACTACACAATTACATACACACATACACACATACATACACATACATACAACATACATACATACATACATACATACATACATACATACATACATACATATACATACAATTTACATAACACACATACTACAATAAAACAACATACATACAACAAATACAGCTCATCATGCATGCCGCATGCATCATCTCATACTTACAACAACAAAAATACTACAAACAACATACATGCTGCATGCATGCAGCAGCATCCCATGCATCACCCTGATGCATCATCACCACGCACGAAACGCACGCACGCCCGCACGAAACCACCCGCACCACGCACCACCACCCCACAACACAAACACAAACATAAAACTAATAAAAAATAATAAAACATACTCAACTACATACAACATACATACATACATACATACATACATACATACGCACGCACGCACCACCACCACCCCGCACCACCCCAAACACCACACCACACAAAACATACATACATACATACATACATACATACATAATAAATAAAACATACAAAAACATAAAAAATTTCATACATAAACATACAACATCATCAGCAAAAACATTTAACGGACAACCCAATGCATAAAGGGAAAATAAAAAAAATTTTAAAAAACGTAACTTAATACCCCCCACTAAATACTTTAAACCTTTTAAAGAAAATATTTTAACGCATAACAAACGCTAATCTACACTATTGTTTTTTTTAGTGTCCAAAAAAAGGGCTAAAGAATCGTTTTTTAACGGAAAAAAATGTTGATTTTAATACACAAAATTTCTCCAATTATTAATTTGTTTAATTTTTTACAATTATTGTTATTTTTTTCAGATTCCCATAAGTTTATAAAATTAATTTTTTCAATTTTGTTTTCTGTATGACTTTGCAGTATTAGGTAACTATAAAAAAAATTTTTTTCCACATAACAAAAAAAACCCGGCCGATTTTTACGCTTTGGGATTCTCCTCGGGGTCCATATTCTATTTTTTTGTTTGTCATATTACGGGGGACAATTTTGAAAAGAATCACTAATGAGTAGGGGTTGCCAGTCCATCTACTCCAATTAAACTTTGACCATTCCCCCCAGTCAACACGTTGGTACTTTACATTCCCTGAGCCCTTTTGAAAATTTTATAGGTAGAGGGTTCTTTGACGAAGGGAAACAAGTAGTTACTTTTACAATCCACTATAAAAAATTAAAAACAAGATATGAAATACTTTTAAAACTGTAAATATCTTGCTGGAATTTATCTGCCATAACAGATTTAAGTGTTTTATGTATATTATCAATATAATTATATTATAAAATAAAAAAAAAATTTATAAAAAATATTGCATATATAAAAAATAGAGAATATAGTTTATTGAGGTGCGTTGTGGGCAGTCTATCCCGAAAGTGGTTTTTTACGGAAAGAACAAATACAATTAAATCACAACCCAAAACTTTATACATTGGAAATTATTTCATACATAATAAAATTTATGTATAGTGTTTAAAAATTAAGTATATCATCTTATTCTTATTATTTATACCGTTTTCGGTTCTTGTCAGTAATAGTTTTATATCTTTGCTTTGCTGAGCATAAGTCGAAGTGGCTTAATTTACCTGTAAAACCCAAATATATTCACCAGAAACATAATATTTGCACTGCACATAACAGAGTTTCCCAATTACAAAAAAATATAATAATTTTTCCGAGTATTTGTTAATATTGTACCAGTTTTCAAAAACAAGCATATAATATCTAATAATCTATTATAGCGCAAATCTTGTTCTGAATGTTTTCTAATAAATGAAATGATACTTTTTCAATTATATATTTTTTTACCCGTATTTTTTTTCCAAATTTTGTGGGTTTAGTTAAATTCATAGACACCATATAACACTAGTTTAATTTTTATAAGACGGTTTCCTCTTACTTTTGTACTCAGTACTGAACTTTCCACTGTGTGAAATCATACAAATTTTCATAATTGGTTAATTAAAATACTTCCGCGGATGTTTCGGTTTATTTTGTAGGTTACCTACTGTTTTTGAGAGTGTAATTTGTTAACACCAGGAACTGAACAATAGAATTCACTGACCACTATCCTTATATTGTGTGTAAATACAACAGAAATCTACAACCGTGATTAAAAATTTTAATTAATAATAATGCCTTTAAATCCTTTACCAAAATTTCCCAGAATCTAATTCTATAATCACCACCTTTAACCGAAATAATGTTTTTTAAAAGTTATTGCGTCACTGTCAATTCTTTTGGGTCCCGGGAAATCTGATTTTGGTTAATTTATACCTATTATTAATGAGAGATGCAATTTATTGGCAAACATTTTAAATTTTGCATTTTATGTTGCTGCCCTTGTTAACTACTCCCGAATCTTTTTTTTACCTTGAAGCAAGACATGTAAGCTTCCAGCAGTGGATTGTATGTCAAATGCATCTGTTTAATTTTGACGTCCAATTTTCTTTAAAAACCTTCATGACTAAATTGTATATTTACCTAAATTTTTGGGAATTTTTTGAGCTAAAAACCTAATTTCATATTTGATAAGTCCTCGTTTGATGTTATCTTAAATTTTTAAAAAAATGCTTTTAATTATTACAAATTTGAACATAAAATTTAAAAAATAATAAATTTCTATATAAACTTTTATATTTAAAAAAAATAAATGTTAAAACAAGTTATAAATACAAGTTTGACAAATTTATCACAATTTATTAAAAAGCTCAGTAAAACAAATGCTTGTTTAGATCGTTAAAATGATAATTTGTTAAAGTTACTGAGAGAACTCAAGGGAATTGAGCATATTGAATCATGTATCCGGAACATCGTGGTGTAGATCTAAAGAACAATGACAGTTAAATTTTCCACATTTTTTTCATCTACGTTTTTAAAATAATTACTAATATAAAGTTTTCATGGAACTACATGTGATGAAATAATCAAATCGCAATTTAATGCCGATAACTAAAAAAGTAACCCAAATAATTTTTGAAAATACCAGTTCACCTTTCCCTCTGAAATATGCAGATTTCCATAAGACAAGCATTCTTAGAGTTGTAAAAACCCAATTTGAATTTGATTATGAATCATCATGTGTGGATTTCAAGAAAATACACACAATCACATTCCGAAATAAGACGATTTATAATTGTGCTAGTGAGAGTTTGTTGATCATTAATACTTTGTTCGTATAGATACAATATACCTGAAAAAGAAACATGTTTCACAATATGTAAAAAAAGTAAGATGAATTGAATTAAAATGTGTTAATTTAGGTAAATTCTTAATAACAATTCATTGCAAATCATTAAAAAAAGGAACTTATAATACACAAGTTTTTGTGAAACAAGGATTGTATTAAAAATAAACACTGCTCCTAAATAATGAAGTAATTTTCTAACAACATATATAAGTTTGCAATTAAATATTAATCGTAAGTTATAGTCAATGAAAAAGTTATAATCGCAATTATTTTTGATTAACGTGAAATTGTATTGATCAATTTGCAAACATTTTGATACATACCAGTATAATTTTTGGAAAGTCGAGATGAACTGACTTAAATTAAAATTTATTACATATCCCCAAATCAGTATACATAAAGGAAAAAACAATTTTTAAAAGTAGATATTCAGTAAAAAATGCATAAAAATTTTTGAGCGGCCAAAGTATCTGATAATTCCCATATATTTATATCATCAATAAATTAAATTTGATTCGAAAATTGTTAAAAGATAAATTTTTGCATGTGGGCCCATTAATACTTTACTTTTTAAAATCAAAAATATGCAAACATTGGATGTACACTTAATTGTTTGAATTTTTATATTAGCTATAAATTTTATCGGAGTTTTCTGTTTTAACCAAATTTGCTTATTCAGTTAATATTACTGTATTTGAATCAATATTACGATAGAATAACCCTTGTCAAGGAAAGAACCCTAAAGACATGGTTAGTAAAAAGGGAGTTCATGATGAAAAATAAAACATCTTTGGGTTTTAAAGGCACACAAATCCTAAAATCCTTAATTCCAGAAGAGTATAATCAGCCTAAAATCAACTTGATTCTCAAACATACAAATACATACATAATATTTTCATGAAACTATAAACCATTTAGCATCATTATAGAAATCAAATTACAAATAATCTTTAATAATACTACATAATACATACAAATGTCATATACAAATATTATTCATTAATACATCAATAAAGCAAAATAATCATATAATTCCCATAATATTACATACACATACAATACGCACTAACATCAAATCAACATCTTAAAAAACTAAACAAATACAAATAATGCATTCTACTATTCAACTTACATACAATTTCCCTACATCTCATACATACATGTAAATCTTTACCAGTAAATACATATTAATTACCCCTCTTACCTATAATTCATTCTCAACACTTAATATATTATTAGCAGACGCACGAGACAGCAACTCACACAAATCCTCACACACTTCCATCTCACAAAACATACATCTATAAACTAATCATTATAAACACACTCCATACAACCAACAAATTTACTCATAATCACCCATCATAAAAAAACATAAAATACCTTAACCCAAATAAAATACATTATACAATTCATCTACAATATACATAATCATACATACAAATTATTACATCTACAATTATTTTACAATGAGGGCTGCTCATTTTAAACTAAAATTTAAAGAATATTTTTCTGTAAATGTACTAATATCCCACTAAAGTATGAGTAACCTTTCTTAAGGTATAGAAGCATAACATACGCGATATCATTTTATTTATTCCAAACACCAAAAATAATTTTAAATGTTATACTTGTAAAATTTTTTTATTTTTTAATTGTATTATTTAAATTTCAATTTTAATTTTATAAAATTAAAAAATAATTTTTTTTTAATGTTTTCTTATGACTTTTATATTTATATAAATAATATACATATATTATAAAAATTGCATGTTATTTTGTCCATTAAATTTTTTTACATATTAAAATTTTAAATAGATTAAGTTTTAACTGACCATAGCCAATAGTTTACCCCACATTAAATTTTACTTTACTTCCCCTCTGACATTGTGTCCTCAAGTACTGAAGTTTGCACCTGTGTGACAATATAATACAAATCAAATGTTATCAAAATACCTTCTGAAATACTTTTTATACGATTAGTTGTGTGGTCAGGGTTTTTATGTATATATTTTTTGAAATAATTGTAATATAATATATAAATATGAATAACAATATAATATTTATCATAATTTACTTATTATCAATGTTAGGGCTTGTCGCCGAAATACAACATGACAAAACCACAAAACAATAAGTTTTTTCACATTTTAAAGGAATAATAATTGCTTTTTTAAATTTTTTCCTTGGCAAGAATGCCCCAAAATTAACTTATATCACCAAAAACCCAAATTTTAGTACCTGAAAAAGACGTTCCTAAAAATATACTGATTGGATCGACAAACTGGTATCGACACCGGATTATTGTTTAATTTTTAAAACCATTTTCCAAAAAGAGCAGAGATGAGACATTGCAGACTAGATTATGTTATACGTAGTTTGGTTTTCCGAGTTGTGTTAGGTTAGTTAATGCATTGGCCTAAATGATTTTCATAATTGCATTGCTACTTTATATTGAATTTCGATGCGTACAGAACAGGGCAACCTTTCCAATATGAAAACCTGGCGTACTTTTCAGCCAGTTCTTTGACTATAGATATATATCAAATTTATACTCAATTATCAATATGCAGACTGCAAACTTATATTTATTTATATTTTTGGGTGGGGCATAAACAGTGGAAAGACCCGTTAGTGTTCAGTAAAACTCGCCAAAGTTGGAACATCCTCTTTGTTTTCCCGGCTTGTTGAAAATAAATGGATTTTATATCCAGTGTAACAACCTGTTTTGACACCATATGAACTGGATCTATACCTCTGTTAATGTTTGACATTTAATGTGAAAATGATTGTTCACTGCTTGTTGATGAATACTTAGCTACTGTTAACTAACAATAGCTCAATTGATATGTTTAAGTCAGCTTACACCGTTAGATGAGAAGAGTTATGGAAATATAACAAAAATATTTTAATAACTTTCGTAGTTTGTTTTGCTAAGCCTCAGTATTTGTTTCAAGTACATGTACTATAAAGGCCGTGATAGGTTGGGTAGATTACATATCAGGAACTTCTCACTTTGGAGGTGTGTGTGTGTGTGTGTGTGTGTGTGTGTGTGTGTGTGTGTATGTGTGTGGGGGGCTGCCCATTATGAATATTATTGTGTGTGTATGTGTGTGTGATTTGGATTTTTAACGTAGCTTTAACAATTTTTCAGTCATGTCGCTACGATGTCTGCAATGTGGCAGGTCACAGTGATGTCTAGCACTGGGACATCATGCCGTAGACATGTGGCATGATGTCCCACCCAGTCACATTATCCTGACACCAGGTCAACCAGTCCTAACACTAACCTCTTAATGCTGAGCCCCAAGCGAGGCAGCTGTTATTACCAGTTTTGTAAGTCTTTAGTATGACTCACACGGGGAATGAACTTACGATCTTCTTCATCTGAGGTGGAGGCTCTAACCACTAGGGCACCGGAGTAGTTGTGAAAATTATTAGTCCTAGATGTAAATTGTCCAACCTGATATTTATGACATAGGGATTCAACATCGTATTGACAGCAGAAATGGTATTCTGTAGTGTTTTTTGCCTGTCAATATTTTATGGATATAGTATGTCATGTAATATGCTTGTTTAATTCTCTTTTCCCACTTCTGACATTACCAATGAAGGCTGTAATGTCTCTACACCTGTGAGATTCAAGACATTTTATGTTACCTTTTGGTTTATAAAATTATATACATACATTATAACTGAAGATGAGTTCTCATTATTCCCTAACAATTTTAATAAGTAGGGCTTTACTTCTATCATCAGTCTAAATTGATCCGTGCAAATATAAATTTGTACAATACCAAATACGAGTTTCTCTTTTTTGCTCAGTATCATTAGCGACTTTGCCAATCTTAATATCCTATCTAAATGATTAAACCCTTTTCGTCCTGCTATGATAACACATACTTCGATGCTAATACAATCGATCTGCAGCCTATAATTAAAGCTATACAACAGTGTACAATATGAATATCTATCTTATTAGGTGCATCTTCATTTGTCTGTCCGTGCACATAATCCCATCCTATACGAACAGTTTCCATATTGGTAAATAATTGATACTAGTCGTAAATAACAACCAAATTTGACCAATCTGATATCTATTCATAAGTTTCTGATCACGCTGAATTGATCTGTGCCAATAGAAATCTGTTCAAATACAAAATAAAAGAAAAACTTATTATTTCTCACTCAGTATCGCTTGAGACTTTACCGATTTGAGACATGTAGAGTGGAGAAAATGTGACATAGGTCTCTGCTACTTTCATATACTGTGACATGTTATTTTACAAGTGGAAGTTATGGATGTAGAGACCTATCATGATTTTCTCCACAAATGACCCTGAACTAATCCAAAATAAGTAACTGTAGCAGTCATCAGACTAGGAAAAAACAACTGTTGAATGGGTTGACAATACTAGCTTCCTAAAATGCAGTATATGATTGATAAAATATATAAAGCATATCACATAGTCAGGCGAGGAAGTGAAAATGACCAAGTGGAGCTTGCAGTCTTTTGATAATTGCACTTCAGAATTAAGGCCAAGCTGTATACACTATAATCCAAACTATGCCCATTAATTTTGTCCCCAAATAACATGATTTAAAAGTTATTTTAATAATAAATAAGATAAATAAGTTCATTTTTTTTATTAAAGAAAGCATCTTACTAGGATAACTGCAAAGTGTCCGGTGTCAGAACTGGTCATTGGAGTAAACTCGCTATGATTTTTTTTCCTACAGGTTATTTTTTCAACATTAAGCTCGCATTAACCACCTGTGCCATGTGTCACACCTGTCAAGTTGGAACCTTTTTTGTATTGGTTTTGTTTGTGGCTTTAATTTTGACTTTTACTCTGCAGCTGAATATATAATATCAACTCCATGCTAGATTAAAATATAATGTATTTGTATTTAAGTCTTGATATTATAATGCAGTACCAACAGATGAACAGGTAAAAACTAAGCTTCCAAGTGGTTGGTTGAAAGAGACACACATGCTACAGAAAAATAACAAAAAACAACTGTATGTTTTGTGAGTATATATTACGGTATCCGTTTTATGGATTAGGTCATAATACTCTAGTCTACCTCGAGACCATCCTAAATGGCACCTCACCTCCTTGCGTCAGAATTATTTAGCGTAGAGCTGGTAATAATTTACTGCCTTCAAATCTTATAATGCACAACATAATGTTACAAGCCAGGGGTCTTTTGCTTGACCGAGCGGTGTCAAAACCCTGGCTCGAATTTTGCTAGAAGTCATAAATTTACCCCATACTTCCAAAGACTTCTATACAACTTTAGTTGTAAGTTGGAAAGCCTGTCGTGTCCATTATATACATAAATTTTTCAATAATCAATGTAAGACCACATTATTTACAACTTTCCAAATAACCATTAACCGTACATCCCCACAGTTTCTCTACATTAACTCTCCGTTCCGCTAGTAGTTCACACCGTAGAAACTTTACAGCAATCCCTTACACGGGGGACTATTTTAACTGCCCAATTAAGGCCAGTCGATCTACCGTTTCAAGGCACATCACACCAGTAAACTTACTTCACATTTGCTACTATGGCGACATAAAAGGTATCTTCCGAGTCCTTTCTCATTTATTCCATTGTGTAATTTACCGGTTTCCTACCATAAATACTGCCGATGCAGTCACAACACCAATGTACACCACTAGGTTTTATAAAGTGCTACATCACGACAGAGACAGTCATGTGGATTGGGTCTGAGTTTGTTACTCATTAACCATGACATCTTAGAAACTCACTAACACTTTCTCTCCGCGACGTTTGCTCTCAATAATGGACTAATTTTTTCGTGCTAAGGAATATTTCTCATTGCACCGAATTCCAATAATCAAACATGTAATCACACCAACCTACAAATTGCTTAAACTAAATGCGCATCTCCTTAATTAAATTACAATACTAACCACTGTAACCATTAATTTGAAACAAAGGATAAGAAACTATGGTGACAAAAAATATCTGAATCGTCAAAATGTCATGTAAGTAGAATATAAACTTAATCATCTTTGTGTTACTTACAACACATTCCCAAATAATGTTGTCTGAATGCAAAAAGGCTTCGTAATACTTTTTTTTAAAAAAAAAATGCACTGTGAATACAGTATGGTTTTACCGACTTTACGTTTTACACGTATGAACATCCGTGTCATAAACTTCCATCTTGCAATGTACATTAGGCTGCCCCATCTACTAAAAATAGCGATTATTTAACTTTGATACCGACTGTTGATGACCTTACTTACCGAATATGGTTTGTTTTGAAATTTGTCAACTTGAAAGGTTATTATAACTCTTAATTAGACTGTATCTATTCCAGGTAAATATTTTCAAACACAGGAGGTGAGAATCGTTTTATACATTTCATGATGGACCATTATACCACAAATAGGTCTCTTTGTTTATCTTTTCTTTCTTTTTCTGACAGCTGTCAAAAGAATATTAAAAAAGCGGAGACCTACTTGTTGGTCTAGATGAGCCAAAGGCCACTCCTCAGGGGCTCATTAGCAAAAAATTAAGAGTATCCATCAACAACTAGAGAGTGGAGTGGGCACTTGTGCTCGTTAGGACACAGGGGTGTGTTACAAATAAAATTGGTAGCCTAACCTGTAATAATAACACACAAGGGAAGACACATGTCCACACTCCTCCGTAGTTACAACACTGCTAGTTTATCCTAATTGTGCCTGCTAATTTCCAACTTAAGCCAAACGTAATCAAGATTAGTTTAATTTTCAAAACAACTCTACACACTTTGTTCAGTTGGAGACATATTGGAGAAAATGCAATAATTGTTCGCCAATTTAGACGAAATTTGGACAGCCAAATTGTTTCTGTCCCACTGATATAAACAAGAACTATAATGTCTAATCAGCATAAAGTGGTTTGCTCTACATTAACGAATGTGCGTGTGTCTCTAACAATTCTCCGCCTTGCACTACGTGTGTTACCATTTCAGGCTTCTTCATACTTAAGTCTATCAATTAAGGAAATTAATTTTTTTTCTCATTGGATCAATATTAATTATCGCATTTGATTACCTGACATAGCATACATACTAAACTAACAAGTGGTTTTTCGCTTATGTTACTGGATTACGCATATAAGCATTATTTTTCGAAGTCCTCTATGTAATACTTCTTCCTTTGTCGTCACTGGATCCAAGTTTTCAGCGATATATAATTGTGGAGATTCTCTCCCTCTCTCTCTCTCTCTCTCTCTCTCTCTCTCTCTCTCTCTCTCTCTCTCTCTCTCTCTCTCTCTCTCTCTCTCAAAAAAGTAAATAAATAAAAGAGATGAATACGTGATTAATAAACAGTTGCCTCCTTTGGAGTGCTTTGTGACGAACACGAGCACATATATACTTGAATAAACCTAAATTTAGCAATGATGCAGGAAAATACCAAGGAAAGGTGTAACTGATATATTGCATCAGTGTTTGCAAAAAGACCCATAAAACAAGCATAGCGCGTTCAAGGTAATAGCACGTTAACACGTTGGGTAAAGATAGTTTCGGATACTCCGATAATTATATGCAATATATGATATATATATATATATATATATATATATATATATATATATATATATATATATATATATATATATATCATACCAAAAATGTCATCACCATATATATTTTGCAAGTATTGTAATGAGTATAATAACACACACACACACACACACACACACACACACACACACACATCAGCAAGCTCGATAAAGAGAGCTCGAGAAATATACGGTTTAATATAAACTTCATGGTAGGGGGAAGGACGAAATATCGGTCGCCATCATCGCGAGGCATCTACTAGCAATAGTTTTGTAATTCTTTAGTATGACTAGACAGTGGTTCAAACCTGCGCCTCACGCATCTAAGGCGGAAGCTCTAACCACATAAGACCACCAAAGCGGTAACTAAGCAAAGAATGTACGATACTGGGTTATGTTGGCACGACAATTCAACTTATAAACCCACCTGGAAACGATTGTGTAGAACGCTCTCACAAATTGATGCCAGCTTTTGCAAATTATATATATATATATATATATATATATATATATATATATATATATATATATATATATATATATATATATATAGAGAGAGAGAGAGAGAGAGAGAGAGAGAGAGAGAGATAGATAGATAGATAGATAGATAGATAGATAGATAGATAGATAGATATTGTCGTCTCATAAATTACAATTATGTTTGCTTTTCAAATTAAAATAAAGTCCTGCGAAAACTTGTTACAGAACAAGAATGCAAACACGCAGATTTTTGAAAATAAAGATAGAAAATGTAGTTGGTGAGGAAATAATTTAGCAATAATAACCATCATAAACAGCTAAAAAAAACCAATGCAATATTGTATGTCAAATCTTCTCAGGAAATGCAGAAATTTGTAAAGGGTATTTGGATAATTCATTAATGGTGCGATGGTTTTAGGCGCTCAGAGCCAGTTTCCTTCGAGGCGACCGTACCAGTGTGCCTGGAGGTAATATTCTTTCAAGGGGACCTTACCGAAACGCTCGAGAGGAATGTTTTTTAGTTGCTTCCTTAGAGAGTTGGTGTATGATTTTAGGCAATGCACAAAACAGTTTGGATCTTGTATATGGAGAACTGGATGGTATGTCAGATTTCATCTCGTTCTTATTCTTTCTACACTTTTCTTTTGATGCTAAGTGAAGAATTTTAGACACAATACAACGCATTTTGCATTGAATATTGGGTATTAGATATTATGTTATGGATAAAGTGTTTGTACGACTTGATCTCTTTCCTATACGCACTACCTTTTTTATTGTGAGAATATTAAATTTGTATATTTCACAGTTTTAAAATCTTTTGAGAATTTGCATTAAATATTGTAAAATTGTTTATAGTTCAGGGAAAATTTGATTTGTAGTCAAAGGTAAATTATGTACTAGTTTTGAAATTGTAATATAATCTTAGTCTGCTCCATATTTTGAATTTTTTTTACTGATATTCTTCAGAATTTCGCTAAAGTCGGTATGAGTTTAGGAATTTCAGTACTATTTTTAGTCTTGGCAAAAAAAAAATGTTAATCAACATTGCAGATGATTTTATGTCTCTATGAAAGTCTACTACAGTTTCAGAATTTTAATGCTACTTCTAGACTAAACGATGTGATTATTTGTGTTCCGGTTTGCTCATTCTCTACAAGAGTCAGATATATTTTTGTAATTTTAGTACTGCTATTACCGGGTACTGCATTGTATATGTGGTGTGTTGGATGAGAAATGTAGTTTTACTTTTTGTCTCCACCTGATTTAAACTTTTTTACGGACAGGTAACTGCTTAAGCCCGTTTGAGTATGGAATTTTACAACCTCTTTTAGTAGTGGCCCATTGGCCAATTTCAAAATTGCAAAAAAAAATAAATACAAGTAACAAATGCAGCTAGGTTGTTGGAGTTCTATAAAGATTCGGAATAATATTTCTACATTTATTCTAGGTGAATTTAATATTGAAATATATCCGGAAAAAGTTCAGTCTCAATTAAAATTCGGCACAGTTTCGGAACTTTGTGTTACTGTTCATCTTAGCAGTTTGAATGGTAATATTCCATACTTTGTCAGTCTCCACAAGACTCTAGGAAGATTTTTGTACTACTTTTCCTCTAAGATCGATGAATCTAATTATCAGGGACAAATTCACAACTTTAGCATTACTTTTAGACACAGCCATTTTAGTGATATTATGAACTGGTTTCCTTGATTAAAGCTTTGTTTAAGATCATTACAACGATTCGAGTTTACCAACACCGCCAACATAATTTCAGGTCTACATAATCCTTTATGTATTCTCGGATACAAGAACTTTATTACTATGCGACATGTACCAAGTACACACGGCGTGTTAAAGTTAAATCCGTAAAGGCCATAAACATCGGCTAGTTCAGCAAATAGTATAATTTTTCAGGATTGGAGTCTGCATACCTCTAAATGAAAATTATTCACTTTATATGGATCCTCATACATCCATGTTCCTTTGGAATGTAACTATTTACGCGCCGCGAGAAAAACTTACGGCAAAACCAGAGTTAAAGTGCGTAGACACTTTTAGACAAGATTAATCAACATGTGTAATTCAGTACAATCCGGAATGAATGTCGTGCACCGTGATGCCTGAACGAAGCTGTGTATGTTGATAAACAAATTTGCACCACCCTATATTGTGACGGTTAGACCCGACGTCATCTTCATTAAGCGCGTTTTTTTTTATTTTTATTTTTTTTATTCAGGTTACCATGTAAATGTCGATATCAATCGAATCTTTACGTCTGGAAGTTTCTTGACGACAGCTAAGGTGCAGACCATTCAGTATAACGGCTGAATTGACCTTGGTTCAACAAAATTTGTATTAAATTTTAAAACAGCAGTTTATATATTTAACTTAAGATGAGTAAATGCACATAATTGATCTATACGACTTTTCTTATGACTAAATTCGATCAGATGTCTGCAATTTAATATATAAAAGCAGAAAAGAAATTGTGTGCAGTTTTTTTGTTATTGGGTCACAGTGTAACCGTTAAATAGCACTATCATTTTATATCAACGATCATGTATATCGGTAAAAATATATTCCTGCACACTATCATTGTAGTAAGTACTCAAGCGATCTGTAGAAAATTCAATGTTTCTTTTATTATACTCGCTATATCAGTTGAGAAATCTATCAAGTATACCAGTCTCCAGCAACGCATAACAATACTCTTGCTATGAAAGACATTAACATAATTATAATCTCTCTCTCTCTCTCTCTCTCTCTCTCTCTCTCTCTCTCTCTCTCTCTCTCTCTCTCTCTCTCTCTCTCTCTCATACCGAAAATATCAGCACTATGTATGTTTTGGAAGTAATGCAATGGGCATATCGCACACACACACAGGCACACACACACACACACACACACACACACACACACTTCAGCAAGATCGATATAGAGAGCTTGAGCAATATATGGTTAAATACAAACTACATGGTTGTGGGCAGGAATAAATATAGCTCACAATCCTTATGGACTAACGTAGAAACATTTTGTTCCAATGTTACCATTCAAAGTCCTCGATTTGTACTTCAACCTATTTGCAGTCTATACACTTGAAGTTGCAATGGAAAAATGTAAATGAATATTTATACCATAGACAGAGCCCTGAAGTACCAGTGTTTGGTTTTGAAATGTTTTTATTTAAAAATTTCAAACAAACAGCTTGTGATAGTTCATTTAATAAATTTTCACAACATCATTTGTCGTTCATTTTGATGTCGTTATATATTTTACTACGTGCGATTTGTTTGAACAGACTGTTTAAGATACTTTATAAGTCTAATAGTAGTGCTTCTATTTTCAAGTTCGATATAGCAAATACCTAGCGAGCAGAAGTAATACAATAAATTTGGACAATTAACAACAACATCTGGATTTATTATCATCATATATGATGTTAAAAAGTGGTTGAAATATGAAAAAGATTATATTTAAGATAGAAAATAACTTAGCAAAGTGTGTGTGTGTGTGTGTGTGTGTGATTTTGGTTTTTAACGTAGCTTTAAGAAAAAATAAATCATATCGCTACCATGTTTGCATTATGAGTTCATAAGTGATCTCTTTGCACTGGAGCATCATGCCAAAGACACGTAGCATTATCTCCCACCTAGTCACATTATCACGACACCAGGCCGACCAGTCCTAATACCAACCTCTAAATGCTGAGAGCAAAGCGAGGCAGCTACTAGTAATAGTTTTGTAATTCTTTAGTATGACTCGACCGTGGTTCCAACCTGCGACCTGGCGCATCTAAGGCGGACGCTCTAACAAAATAAGACCACCAAAGCGGTAACTAAGCAAAGAATGTACGATACTGGTTTATGTTGGTCACGACAATTCGACTTATAAACCTACGTGGAAATGTTTGTGTAGAACGCTCTCGCAAATTGATGCCAGGTTTTGAAGATTTTATATATATTTTTGTAGTCTCATAAATTACAATTCTGTTTGCTTTTCAAATTAAAATAAAGTCCTGCGAAAACTTGTTACAGAACGAGAATGCAAACATGCAGATTTTTGAAAATAAAGATGGAAAATGTAGTTGGTGAGGAAATAATTTAGCAATAATTTAACCATCATGAACAGCTAAGAAAAAAAAAACCCAATGCAATATCGTTTGTCAAATCTTCTCAGTAAATAGAGAAATTTGTAAAGGGTATTTGGGTAATTCATTAGTGGTGCGATGGTTTTAGGCGCTCAGGGCCCGTTTCCTTCGAGACGACCGTACCAGTGTGCCTGGAGGTAATATTCTTTCAAGGGAACCTTATCGAAACGCTCGAGAGGAATTTTTTTAGTTGCTCCCTTAGAGAGTTGGTGTATGATTTTAGGCAATGCACAAGACAGTTTGGATCTTGTATATGGAGAACTGGATGGTATGTCAGATTTCATCTCGTTCTTATTCTTTCTACACTTTTCTTTTGATGCTAAGTGAAGATTTTTAGACACAATACAAAGCATTTTGCATTGAGTATTGAGTGTTAGATATTATGTCATGGATAATATGTTTGTACGATTTAATGTCCTACCTTTACGCACTACCCTTTTTTATTGTGAGAATATTAAATTTGTATATTTCACAGTTTTAAAACCTTTTGAGAAATTGCAATAAATGTTGTAAAATTGCTATATTTCAGGGAAAATTTGATTTGTAGCCAAAGATAAATTATGTACTAGTTTTGAAATTGTAATATAATCTTATCCTGGTCCATATTTTGAATTTTTTTTACTGATATTCTTCAGAATTCCGCTAAAGTCGGTATGAGTTTAGGAATTTCAGTACTACTTTTAGTCTTGGCAAAACAAAATGTTAATCAACATTGCAGATGATTTTATGTCTCAATAAAAATCTACTACAGTTTCAAAATTTCAATGCTACTTCTGATCTAAACGATGTGATTATTTTTGTTCCGGTTTTCTCATTCTCGACAAGAGTCAGATATATTTTTGTAATTTTAGTACTACTATTACCGGGTACTGCATTGTATATGTGGTGTGTTGGATGAAAAATGTAATATTACTTCACCTGATTTGAACTTTATTACGGACAGGTTTTTAGTAACTGCTTAAGCCCGTTTGAGCATGGAATTTTATTACTTCTTTTACTAATGGCCCATTAGCCAATTTCAAAATTGAATAAAAAATAAATACATAAATAAATAAATAAATAAATAAATAAATAAATAAATAAATAAATAAGAAAATATAAGAAAAATACAGTTAGGTTGTTGGAGTTCTATAAAGATTCGGAATAATATTTCTACATTTATTCTAGGTAAATTTAATATTGAAATATATCCGGAATAACTTCAGTCTCAATTCAAATCCGGCACAGTTTCGGAAGTTTGTGTTACTTTTCACCTGAGCAGTTTGAAAGGTAATAGTCCATACTTTATCAGTCTCCGCAAGACTCTAGGAAGCTTTTGTAATTTTAGTACTTTTCCTCTAAGATCGATGAATCTAATTATCAGGGACAAATTCACAACTTTACCATTACTTTTAGACACAGCCATTTTAGTGTTATTATGAACTGGTTTCCTTGATTAAAGCTTTGTTTAAGATCATTACAACGATTCGAGTTTACCAACACCGCCAACATAATTTCAGGTCTACATAATCCTTTATGTATTCTCGGATACAAGAACTTTATTACTATGCGACATGTACCAAGTACACACGGCGTGTTAAAGTTAAATCCGTAAAGGCCATAAACATCGGCTAGTTCAGCAAATAGTATAATTTATCAGGATTGGAGTCTGCATACCTCTAAATGACAATTATTCACTTTATTTGCATCCTCATACATCCATGTTCCTTTGGAATGTAACTATTTACGCGCCGCGCCGCGAGAAAAACTTACGGCAAAATCAGAGTTAAAGTGCGTAGACACTTTTAGACGAGATTAACCAACACGTGTAATTCAGTACAATCCGGAATGAATGTCGTGCACTGTGATGCCTGAACGAAGCTGTGCATGTTGATAAACAAATTTGCACCACCCTTTATTGTGACGATTAGACCCGACGTCATCTTCATTAAGCGTGTTTTTCTTGCCAGGTTACCATGTAAAAGTCGATATCAATCGAAACTTTTCGTCTGGAAGTTTCTTGATGACAGCTAAGGTGCAGATCATTCCGTAATAAGGGCTGAATTGACCTTGGTTCAACAAAATTTGTATTAAATTTTAAAACAGCAATTTCTATATTTAATTTAAGATGAGTAAATGCACTTACATGATCTATACGACTTGTCTTATGACTAAATTCGATCAGATGTATGCAATTTAATATACAAAAGCAGAAAAGAAATTCTGTGCAGTTTTTTTATTGGGTCACAGTGTAACCGTTAAGTAGCACTATCATTTTATATCAACGATCATGTATATAGACCAAAATATATTCCTGCGCACTATCATTGTAGTATGTACTCAAGCGATCTGTAGAAAATTCAGTGTTTCTTTTATTATACCCGCTATATCAGTTGAGAAATATATCAAGTATACCAGTCTCCAGCAACGCATAACAATCCTCTTGCTATGAAAGACATTAACATAATTATAATCTCTCTCTCTCTCTCTCTCTCTCTCTCTCTCTCTCTCTCTCTCTCTCTCTCTCTCTCTCTCTCTCATACCGAAAATATCAGTACTATATATGTTTTGGAGGTAATGCAATGGGCATATCACACACACACACACACACACACACACACACACACACACACACTTCAGCAAGATCGATATAGAGAGCTTGAGCAAGATACGGTTTAATACAAACTACATGGTTGTGGGCAGGAATAAATATAGCTCACCATCCTTATGGACTAACGTTTGTTCCAATGTTACCATTCAAAGTCCTCGATTTGTACTTCAACGTATTTGCATTCTATACACTTAAAGTTGCAATGGGAAAATGTAAATGAATATTTATACCATAGACAGAGCCCTGAAGTACCAGTGTTTGGTTTAGAAATGTTTTTATTTAAAAATTTCAAACAAACAGCTTGTGATAGCTCATATTAAGAAATTTTCACAAGATCATTTGTCGTTCATTTTGATGTCGATTTATATTTAATTACGTGCGATTTGTTTGAACAGAGTGTTTAAGCTACTTTATAAGTCTAATGGTAGTGCTTCTGTTTTGAAGTTTGATATAGCAAATACCTAGCGAGCAGATGTAATACAACAAATTTGGACAATTAACAACAGCATCTGGATTTTTTATCATCGTATATGATGTTACAAAGTGGTTGAAATATGAAAAAGATTATATTTAAGATAGAAAATAACTTTGCAAAGTGTGTGTTTGTTTGATTTTGGATTTTAACGTAGCTTTAAGAAAAAATAAATCATATCGCTACCATGTTTGCAGTGTGAGTTTATAAGTGATCTCTTTGCACTGGAGCATCATGCCAATGACACGTAGCATTATCTCCCACCTAGTCACATTATCACGACACCAGGCCGACCAGTCCTAATAAAAACCTCTAAATGCTGAGAGCAAAGCGAGGCAGCTACTAGTAATAGTTTTGTAATTCTTTAGTATGACTCGACCGTGGTTCGAACCTGCGACATCGCGCATCTAAGGCGGACGTTCTAACCACATAAGACCACCAAAGCGCTAAGCAAAGAATGTACGATACTGGTTTATGTTGGTCACGACAATTCGACTTATAAACCTACCTGAAAATGTTTGTGTAGAACGCTCTCGCAAATTGATGCCAGCTTTTGAAGATTTTATATATATTTTTGTAGTCTCATAAATTACAATTCTGTTTGCTTTTCAAATTAAAATAAAGTCCTTCGAAAACTTGTTACAGAACGAGAATGCAAACATGCAGATTTTTGAAAATAAAGATAGAAAATGTAGAGGGTGAGGAAATAATTTAACAATAATTTAACCATCATAAACAGCTAACGAAAAAAAAACCCCAATGCAATATCGTTTGTCAAATCTTCTCAGGAAATACAGAAATTTGTAAAGGGTATTTGGATATTTCATTAGTGGTGCGATGGTTTTAGGCGCTTAGGGCCCGTTTCCTTCGAGGCGACCGTACCAGTGTGCCTGGAGGTAATATTCCTTCAAAGGAACTTTACCGAAACGCTCGAGAGGAATGTTTTTTAGATGCTCCCTTAGAGAGTTGGTGCATGATTTTAGGCAATGCACAAAACAGTTTAGATCTTGTATATGGAGAACTGGATGGTATGTCAGATTTCATCTTGTTCTTATTCTTTCTACACTTTGCGTTTGATGCTAAGTGAAGATTTTTAGACACAACACAAAGCATTTTACATTGAGTATCGAGTGTTAGATATTATGTTATGGATAGAGTGTTTGTACGAGTAGATCTCCTTCCTATACGCACTTTCCTTTTTATTGTAAGAATACTAAATTTGTATATTTCACAGTTTTAAAACCTTTTGAGAATTTGTAATAAATATTATAAAATTGTTTATATTTCAGGAAAAATTTGATTTGTATTCAAAGGTAAATTACTAGTTTTGAAATTTTAGTATAATCTTACCCTGGTCCAGACTTTGAATTTTTTACGGATATTATTCAGAATTTCGCTAATATCGGAATGAGTTTAGGAATTTCAGTACTACTTTTAGTCTTAGCAAAAAAATATTAAATATTGCAGATGATTTTATGTCTCAATGAAAGACTTCTACACTTTCAGAATTTTAATGCTACTTCTGGTCTAAACGATTTGATTATTTATGTTCCGGTTTTCTCTTTCTCGACAAGAGTCAGAGGTATTTTTGTAATTTTAGTACTACTATTACTGGGAACTGCATTATATATGTGGTGTGTTGGATGAGAAATGTAGTTTTATTTTTTGTCTCCACCTGATTTGAACTTTTTTACGGACAGGTTTTCAGTAACTGCTTAAGCCCGTTTGAGTATGAAATTTTACTACTTCTTTTAGTAATGGCCCATTTGCCAATTTAAAAATTGAAGAAATGAATAAATAATTAAGAAAATATAAGAAAAAATACAGTTAGGTTGTTGGAGTTCTATAAAGATTCGGAATAATAGTTCTACATTTATTCTAGATGTATTTAATATTGAAATATAACCGGAAAAAGTTCAGTCTCAATTAAAATACGGCACAGTTTCGGAAGTTTGTGTTACTTTTCATCTTAGCAGTTTGAATGGTAATATTCTATATTTTATGTCTCCACAAGACTCTAGGAAGTTTTTGTAATTTTAGTACTACTTTTCCTCTAAGATCGATGAATCTAATTATCAGGGACAAATTCACAACTTTAGCATTACTTTTAGACACAGCCATTCTAGTGTTATTATGAACTGGTTTCCTTGATTAAAGCTTTGTTTAACATCATTACAACGATTCGAGTTCACCAACACCGCAAACAAAATTTCAGGTCTACATAATGCTTTATGTATTCTCGGATACAAGAACTTTATTACTATGCAACATGTACCAGGTACACACGGCGTGTTAAAGTTAAATCCGTAAAGGCCATACACATCGGCTAGTTCAGCAAATAGTATAATTTTTCAGAATTGGAGTCTGCATACCTCTAAATGACAATTATTCACTTTCTTTGTATCCTCGTACATCCATGTCATTTGGAATGTAACTATTTACGCGCCGCGAGAAAAACTTACGGCAAAATCAGAGTTAAAGTGGGTAGACACTTTTAAACGAAATTAACCAACACGTGTAATTCAGTACAATCCTGGAATGAATGTCCTGCACTGTGATGCCTGAACGAAGCTATGCATGTTGATAAACAAATTTGCACCACCCTTTATTGTGACGATTAGACCCGACGTCATTTTCATTAAGCGCGTTTTTTTTTTTAACCAGGTTACCATGTAAAAGTCGAAAGATATTAAAATAATTCTCTCTCTCTCTCTCTCTCTCTCTCTCTCTCTCTCTCTCTCTCTCTCTCTCTCTCTCTCTCTCTCTCTCTCTCTCTCTCTCTCTCATACCGAAAATGTGACCACTATATATGTTTTGGAAGTAATGCAATGGGCATAACACACACACACAAACACACACACACACACTTCAGCACGCTCGATATGGAGATCTTGAAATAATAATCTTAGCCTGGTCCATATTTTGAATTTTTACAGATATTCTTCAGAATTTAGCTAAAGTCGGTATGAGTGTAGGAATTTCATTACTTATTCTAAGTAGTAATTTCATTACTTCTTTTTGTCTTGGCAAACATTTTCTTAAATAAACATTACATTCTAATTTTTATATAATACACCACATAACCAAGGTTGCATTCTAATTATTGTATAATATACCCCAAAAAACTAGTTACATTCAAAGAATAATATACCACAAAAAGAGGTTATATTCTAATTACTTTATAATATACCATATAACCAATGTTACATTGTAAGATCATTACTTTATAATATACAGTTACTGTATTACATAGCTAAGGTTACAGTCAAATTACATAATATTTCATATAATCAAAAATGGAAACTACTTATGCAGCAGTCCTCATTGCGATTAGGCCCTTGATTATAACACAGTTCTTGTAATTAAGGCAAGTGGTAATCAAATTATAATGCTGCATTATAAGGTGGCTTCTTTATCAGGTGGTCTAAATATCAATATGTAAAACTGTCTATTACTTATGGTTGCATCTGTATGTGAGTTCAGGAAATTTAAGAATACCGATAATAATGACAAGTATTAGGAAACAGTCATATAAGGGGTTTTCTGCCCATATTTTTATTCTGTATATACTGTTTTGAGAAAGCTATGGAGGCTTACTTGAAGAGCACTAAACAGCCAGTTATTATCACAGAGCCATGCATGCCAAGACCAGAAAAGCTAGCTGCTTCAGTGGAAAGGCATTTATTGTATATACCCACATATAAGCCCATTTGCATAAAGCTACCCCCAAACGTGACTAGGTAATAATAGGAAAAATTGCATGACCCACATATAAGTTGACCAATAATTTCACAACTATATCACTAGATGGACACCAGCAGGAAATTTCATGCATTTTGGCAGCATCTTCCTTTTAAAAATTATGACAGGAGGCAGCTTTGATCCATCAGCTAAACAGGCCAAAACAACCAGCCAGGGCAAGAGCGTCCCCGCTTCGCCGAGTCCGCCTTGCCAGGGGTGGCCCCCGATCAGGGCTGGCCAGCCAGGACAAGAGCGTCCCCGCTTCGCCGCGTCCGCCTTGCCAGGGGTGGCCCACGATGAGGGCTGGCCAGCCAGGGCAAGAGCGTCCCCGCTTCGCGGCGTCCGCCTTGCCAGGGGTGACCCCCGATGAGGGCTGGCCAGCCAGGGCAAGAGCGTCCCCGCTTCGCCGCGTCCGCCTTGCCAGGGATGGCCCCCGATGAGGGCTGGCCAGCCACCGCAAGAGCGTCCCAGCTTCGCCGCGCCTGCCTTGCCAGGGCTGGCCCCAGATGAGGGCTGGCCAGCCAGGGCAAGAGCGTCCCCGCTTCGCCGCGTCCACCTTGCTTGGCTTGCCAGGGGTGGGCCAAGATGAGAGCTGGCAAGCCAGGGCAAGAGCGTCCCCGCTTCGCGGCGACCGCCTTGCCAGGCTTGCCATGGGTGGCCCCCGATGAGGGCTGGCCAGCCCGGGCAAAAGCGTCCACGCTTCGCCGCGTCCGCCTTGCCAGGGGTGGCCCCCGATGAGGGCTAGCCAGCAAGGGCAAGAGCGTACCCGCTTCGCCGCGTCCGTCTTGCCAGGGGTGGCCCCCGATGAGGGCTGGCCAGCCAGGGCAAGAGCGTCCCCGCCTCGCCGCGACTCCCTTGCCAGGGGTGGCCCCCGATTAGGGCTGGCCAGGCAGGGCAAGAGCGTCTCCGCTTCTACGCGTCCGCCAAGGCAGGGGTGGCCCCCGATGAGAGCTGGCCAGCCAGGACAAGAGCGTCCCTGCTTCGACGCGTCCGCCTCGCCAGGGGTGGCCCCCCGATGAGGGCTGGCCAGCCAGGGCAAGAGCGTCCCAGCTTCGCCGCGTCCGCCTTGCCAGGGGTGGCGCCCAAAAAGGGCTGGCCAGCCAGGGCAAGAGCGTCCCCGCTTCGCCGCGTCCGACTTGCCAGGGGTGGCCCCCGATGAGGGCTGGCCAGGCAGGGCAAGAGCGTCCCCGCTTCGCCGCGTCCGCTTTGCCAGGGGTGGCCCCCGATGAGGGCTGGCCAGCCAGGGCAAAAACGTCCCAGCTTCGCCGCGTCCGCCTTGCCAGGGGTGGCCACCGATGAGGATTGGCTAGCCAGGGCAAGAGCGTCCCCGCTTCACCGCGTCCGCCTTGCCAGGGGTGGCCCCCGATGAGGGCTGGCCAGCCAGGGCGAGAGCGTCCCCGCCTTGCCGCGTCCGCCTCGCCAGGGGGGGGGCTCCCGATGAAGGCTGGCCAGCCAGGGCAAGAGCGTCCCCGCTTCGCCGAATCCGCCTTGCCAGGGGGGCCACCGATGAGGGCTGGCCAGCCAGGGCAAAGGCGTCCCCGCTTCGCCGCGTCCGCCTTGCCAGGGGTGGCCCCCGATGAGGGCTGGCCAGCCAGGGCAAGAGCGTCCCCGCTTCGCCGCGTCCGCCTTGCCAGGGGTGGCCCCCGATGAGGGCTGGCCAGCCAGGGCAAGAGCGTCCCAGCTTCGCCGAGTCCGCCTTGCCAGGGGTGGCACCCGATGAGGGCTGGCCAGCCAGGGCAAGAGCGTCCCCGCCTCGCCGCGTCCGCCTTGCCAGGGGTGGCCCCCGATGAGGGCTGGCCAGCCACGGCAAGAGCGTCACAGCTTCGCCGCGTCCGCCTTGCCAGGGGTGGCCCCCGATGAGGGCTGGACAGCCAAGGCAATAGCGTCCCGCTTCGCCGCGTCCGCCTTGCCAGGGGTGGCCACCGATGAGGGCTGGCCAGCCAGGGCAAGACCGTCCCCGCTTCGCGCGTCCGCCTTGCCAGGGGTGGCTCCCGATGAGGGCTGGCCAGCCAGGGCAAGAGCGTCCCCGCTTCGCCGAATCCGCCTTGCCAGGGGTGGTCCCTGATGAGGTGCTGGTCAGCCAGGGCAAGAACGTCCCGCTTCGCCGCGTCCGCCTTGCCAGCGGTTGCCCCCCATTAGGGCTGGCAAGCCAGGGCAAGAGCGTCCCCGCTTCGCCGCGTCCGACTTGCCAGCCAGGGCAAGAGCGTCCCCGCTTCGCCGCGTCGGCCTTGCCAGGGTTGGCCCCCGATGAGGGCTGGCCAGCCAGGGCAAGAGCGTCCCGCTTCGCCGCGTCCGCCTTGCCAGGGGTGGCCCCCGATGAGGGCTGGCCAGCCAAGGCAAAAGCGTCCCCGCCTCGCCGCGTCCGCCTTGCCAGGGGTGGCCCCCGATGAGGGCTGGCCAGCCAGGGCAAAAGCGTTCCCGCTTCGCCTCGCCCGCCTTGCCAGGGGTGGCCACAGATGAGGGCTGGCCAGCCAAAGCAAGAGCGTTCCCGCTTCGCCGCGTCCGCCTTGCCTGGCTTGCCAGGGGTGGCCCCCGATGAGGGCTGGCAAGCCAGGGCAAGAGCGTCCCCGCTTCGCGGCGACCGCCTTGCCAGGCTTGCCATGGGTGGCCTCCGATGAGGGCTGGCCAGCCCGGGCAAGAGCGTCCCCGCTTCGCCGCGTCCGCCTTGCCAGGGATGTCCCCCGATGAGGGCTAGCCAGCCAGGGCAAGAGCGTCCCCGCTTCGCCACGTCCGTCTTGCCAGGGGTGGCCCCCGATGAGGGCTGGCCAGCCAGGGCAAGAGCATCCCCGCTTCGCCGCGTCCGCCTTGCCATGGGTGGCCACCGATGAGGGCTGGCCATCCCGGGCAAGAGCGTCCCCGCTTCGCCTCGTCCGCCTTGCCAGGGGTGGACCTCGATGGGGGCTGGCCAGCCAGGACAAGAGCGTCCCCGCTTCGCGGCGTCCGCCTTGCCAGGGGTGGCCCCCGATTAGGGCTGGTCAGCCAGGGCAAGAGCGTCCCCTCCTCGCCGCGTCCGCCTTGCCAGGGGTGGCCCCCGATGAGAGCTGGCCAGCCAGGGCAAGAGCGTCTTCGCTACGCCGCGTCCGCCTTGCCAGGGGTGGCCCCCGATGAGGGCTGGCCAGCCAGGGCAAGAGCGTCCCCGCTTCGCCGCGTCCGCCTTGCCAGGGGTGGCCCCCGATGAGGGCTGGCCAGCCAGGGCAAGAGCGTCCCCGCTTCGCCGCGTCCGCCTTGCCAGGGGTGGCCCCCGATGAGGGCTGGCCAGCCAGGGCAAGAGCGTCCCAGCTTAACCGCGCCTGCCTTGCTAGGGGTGGCCCCAGATGAGGGCTGGAAAGCCAGGGCAAGAGCGTCCCCGCTTCGCCGCGTCCGCCTTGCTTGGCTTGCCAGCGGTGGCCCCCGATTAGGGCTGGCAAGCCAGGGCAAGAGCGTTCCCGCTTCGCGGCGACCGCCTTGCAAGGCTTGCCATGGGTGGCATTCGATGAGGGCTGGCCAGCCAGGGCAAGAGCGTCCCCGCTTCGCCGCGTCTGCCTTGCCAGGAGTGGCCCCCGATGAGGGCTAGCCAGCCAGGGCAAGAGCGACCCCGCTTCGCCGCGTCCGTCTTGCCAGAAGTGGCTCCCAATGAGGGCTGGCCAGCCAGGGCAAGAGCATCCCCGCTTCGCCGCGTCCGCCTTGCCAGGGGTGGCCCCCGATGAGGGCTGGCCCGCCAGGGAAAGAGCGTCCCCGCTTAGCAGCGTCTGCCTTGCCAAGGGTGGCCTTCGATGGGGGCTGGCCAACCAGGGCAAGAGCGTCCCCTCCTCGCCGCGTCTCCCTTGCCAGGGGTGGCCCCCGATGAGGGCTGACCAGACAGGGTAAGAGCGTCCCCGCTTCGCCGCGTCCGCCTTGCCAGGGGAGGCCCCCGATGAGGGCTGGCCAGGCAAGGCAAGAGCGTCCCCGCTTCTACGCGTCCGCCTTGGCAGGGGTGGCCCCCGATGAGGGCTGGCCAACCAGGACAAGAGCGTCCCCGCTTCGACGCGTCCGCCTCGCCAGGGGTGGCCCCCCGATGAGGGCTGGCCAGCCAGGGCAAGAGCGTCCCAGCTTCGCCGCGTCCACCTTGCCAGGGGTGGTGCCCGATGAGGGCTGGCCAGCCAGGGCAAGAGCGTCTCCGCTTCGCCGCGTCCGATTTGCCAGGGGTGGCCCCCGATGAGGGCTGGCCAGGCAGGGCAAGAGCGTCCCCGCTTCGCCGCGTCCGCCTTGCCAGGTGTGGCCTCCGATGAGGGCTAGCCAGCCAGGGCAAGAGCGACACCGCTTCGTTGCGTCCGTCTTGCCAGAAGTGGCCCCCGATGAGGGCTGGCCAGCCAGGGCAAGAGCATCCCCGCTTCGCCGCGTCAGCCTTGCCAGGGGTGGCCCCCGATGAGGGCTGGCCAGCCAGGGAAAGAGCGTCCCCGCTTAGCAGCGTCTGCCTTGCCAAGGGTGGCCTTCGATGGGGGCTGGCCAACCAGGGCAAGAGCGTCCCCGCCTCGCCGCGTCTCCCTTGCCAGGGGTGGCCCCCGATGAAAGCTGACCAGACAGGGCAAGAGCGCCCCAGCTTCGCCGCGTCCGATTTGCCAGGGGTGGCCCCCGATGAGGGCTGGCCAGGCAGGGCAAGAGCGTCCCCGCTTCGCCGCGTCCACCTTGCCAGGGGTGGCCCCCGATGACGGCTGGCCAGCCAGGGCAAAAACGTCCCAGCTTCGCCGCGTCCGCCTTGCCAGGGGTGGCCCCCGATGAGGGCTGGCCAGCCAGGGCAACATCGTCCCCGCTTCACCGCGTCCGCCTTGCCAGGGGTGGCCCCCGATGAGGGCTGGCCAGCCAGGGCAAGAGCGTCCCCGCTTCGCCGCGTCCGCCTTGCCAGGTGTGGCCCCCGATGAGGGCTGGCCAGACAGGGCAAGAGCGTCCCCGCTTCGCCGCGTCCGCCTTGCCAGTGGTGGCCCCCGATGAGGGCTGGCCAGCCAGGGAAAGAGCGTCACCGCCTCGCCGCCTCCGCCTTGCCAGGTTTGGCCCCCGATGAGGGCTGGCCAGACAGGCCAATAGCGTCCCCGCTTCGCCGCGTCCGCCTCGCCATGGGTGGCTCCCGATGAGGGCTGGCCAGCCAGGGCAAGAGCGTCCCCGCTTCGCCGAATCCGCCTTAACAGGGGTGGCCACCGATGAGGGCTGGCCAGCCAGGGCAAAGGCGTCCCCGCTTCGCCGCGTCCGCCTTGCCAGGGGTGGCCCCCGATGAGGGCTGGCCAGCCAGGGCAAGAGCATCTCCGCTTCGCCGCGTCCGCCTTGCCAGGGGTGGCCCCCGATGATGGCTGGCCAGCCAGGGCAAAAGCGTCCCCGCTTCGCCGAGTCCGCCTTGCCAGGGGTGGCCCCCGATGAGGGCTGGCCAGCCAGGGCAAGAGCGTCCCCTCTTCTCCGCGTCCGCCTTGCCAGGGGTGGCCCCCGATGAGGGCTGGCCAGCCACGACAAGAGCGTCACAGCTTCGCCGCGTCCGCCTTGCCAGGGGTTGCCCCCGATGAGGGCTGGCCAGCCAAGGAAAGAGCGTCCCGCTTTGCCGCGTCCGCCTTGCCAGGGGTGGCCCCCGATGAGGGCTGGCCAGCCAAGGAAAGAGCTTCCCGCTTTGCCGCGTCCGCCTTGCCAGGATTGGCCCCCGATGAGGGCTGGCCTGCCAGTGCAAGAGCGTCCCCGACTCGCCGAGTCCGCCTTGCCAGGGGTGGCCCCTGATGAGGGGCTGTCCAGCCAGGGCAAGAACGTCCCGCTTCGCCGCGTCCGCCTTGCCAGCGGTGGCCCCCGATGAGGGCTGGCCAGCTAGGGCAAGAGCGTCCCCGCTTCGCCGCGTCCGCCTTGCCTCGCTTGCCAGGGGTAGCCCACAAGAGGGCTGGCCAGCTAGGGCAAGAGCGTCCCCGCTTCGCCGCGTCCGCCTTGCCTCGCTTGCCAGGGGTAGCCCACAAGAGGGCTGGCCAGCTAGGGCAAGAGCGTCCCCGCTTCGCCGCGTCCGCCTTGCCTCGCTTGCCAGGGGTAGCCCA
Source organism: Potamilus streckersoni (assembly GCA_016746295.1). Lineage (NCBI taxonomy): Eukaryota > Metazoa > Mollusca > Bivalvia > Unionida > Unionidae > Potamilus > Potamilus streckersoni. The sequence goes on along the minus strand of JAEAOA010001885.1, from coordinate 904,026 downwards.
CAAGAGGGCTGGCCAGCTAGGGCAAGAGCGTCCCCGCTTCGCCGCGTCCGCCTTGCCTCGCTTGCCAGGGGTAGCCCACAAGAGGGCTGGCCAGCTAGGGCAAGAGCGTCCCCGCTTCGCCGCGTCCGCCTTGCCTCGCTTGCCAGGGGTAGCCCACAAGAGGGCTGGCCAGCTAGGGCAAGAGCGTCCCCGCTTCGCCGCGTCCGCCTTGCCTCGCTTGCCAGGGGTAGCCCACAAGAGGGCTGGCCAGCTAGGGCAAGAGCGTCCCCGCTTCGCCGCGTCCGCCTTGCCTCGCTTGCCAGGGGTAGCCCACAAGAGGGCTGGCCAGCTAGGGCAAGAGCGTCCCCGCTTCGCCGCGTCCGCCTTGCCTCGCTTGCCAGGGGTAGCCCACAAGAGGGCTGGCCAGCTAGGGCAAGAGCGTCCCCGCTTCGCCGCGTCCGCCTTGCCTCGCTTGCCAGGGGTAGCCCACAAGAGGGCTGGCCAGCTAGGGCAAGAGCGTCCCCGCTTCGCCGCGTCCGCCTTGCCTCGCTTGCCAGGGGTAGCCCACAAGAGGGCTGGCCAGCTAGGGCAAGAGCGTCCCCGCTTCGCCGCGTCCGCCTTGCCTCGCTTGCCAGGGGTAGCCCACAAGAGGGCCGGCCAGCTAGGGCAAGAGCGTCCCCGCCTCGCCGCGTCCGCCTTGCCTCGCTTGCCAGGGGTAGCCCACAAGAGGGCCGGCCAGCTAGGGCAAGAGCGTCCCCGCCTCGCCGCGTCCGCCTTGCCTCGCTTGCCAGGGGTAGCCCACAAGAGGGCCGGCCAGCTAGGGCAAGAGCGTCCCCCCTTCGCCGCGGCCGCCTTGCCAGGGGTGGCCCCCGATGAGGGCTGGCCAGCCAGGGCAAGAGCGTCCCCGCTTCGCCGCGTCCGCCTTGCCAGGGGTGGCCTCCGATGAGGGCTGGCCAGCCAGGGCAAGAGCGTCCCCGCTTCGCCGCGTCCGCCTTGCCAGGGGTGGCCCTCGATGAGGGCTGGCCAGCCAGGGCAAGAGCGTCCCCGGCTCGCCGCGTCCGCCTTGCCAGGGGTGGCCCCCGATGAGGGCTGGCCAGCCAGGGCAAGAGCGTCCCCGCTTCGCCGCGTCCGCCTTGCCAGGGGAGGCCCCCGGTGAGGGCTGGCCAGGCAGGGCAAGAGCGTCCCCGCTTCTACGCTTCCGCCTTGGCAGGGGTGGCCCCCGATGAGGGATGGCCAGCCAGGACAAGAGCGTCCCCGATTCGCCGCGTCCGCCTCGCCAGGGGTGGCCCCCCGATGAGGGCTGGCCAGCCAGGGCAAGATCGTCCCAGCTTCGCCGCGTCCGCCTTGCCAGGGGTGGCGCCCGATGAGGGCTGGCCAGCCAGGGCAACAGCGTCTCCGCCTCGCCGCGTCCGCCTCGCCTCGCTTGCCAGGAGTGGCCCCAGTGAGGGCTGGCCAGCCAGGGCAACAGCGTCTCCGCTTCGCCGCGTCCGCCTCGCTTCGCTTGCCAGGAGTGGCCCCAGTGAGGGCTGGCCAGCCAGGGCAACAGCGTCCCCTCTTCGCCGCGTCCGCTTTGTGTAATTGATCACAACAATTCAGACCCAAAAGATAATTCTTTAAGAAAATTATATGCAGCACCAGTGAGACGCTGTTGTTAATTTTTTATCGATTGGTTTCAGTATAAATTCTTCTACGGGGTCTTTTTTAAACACTAAAGACGAGGTTCCAGAAAAAAATATCAGTTGAATAACGCCATGGAAATGCAATAAATATCTGGAATTTTGCAGGGCTGAATACGGACAGCCTATACACGCCAGTAACCTCCAAAGTGTTTAATAGTTATTTTCCGTGTCGACGTTTTTGATTTGGATGATACTGTATACACCATAATGTCAGGAATCTTAATCTGATTTTATTTTTGAACGATATTAGAAATTCCACTAATAATATCGGTAATCCTCGTTTTTATATCAGTACGTTTTATGTCAACTCCTGGCGGAGTTCCAAAGAATTCATTATTGGTTCTGTTTAAGTTCCTACGAAAATTCAGAAACGTTTGTATGCAATTAGTAAAATCAGTTCTAAATACGGTCATTTATTGATTATAGTTTACAAAGTTGTGACAGGAATTTCCTTATCGTCTACATATTTTTTGTTGCTGCGTCGAGATCATCTGTTGGTTTTCCTACATTAATAGTTTTATTTTTATTCATGTTAATGACTCGACGGCGAATACTAATGTCACTGATTGAAATATTACTCGTCTTCAATTTTCCATTACGGTTTTGAAATACAAGTTCGTTTGGGTCAATGTTGGCAACATTAAGCATGTCAGGTAATTCATCATTGATCTGCTTTGTTACTCGCTTGAGTAAATCTTTGGTTGGTGCTTGTTAGGGTTTGGTTTTATCTGATCTTCCGTAAATATCTACCATTATATGATTAGCGATTATTTAATGCATATCCATGTACAACGGTCATTTTGTTGATCTTGATACATCATCGAGTACAACAAGTGCTTAAAGGCCACATAGTGGTGGATCCGTTATGTTTTATGTTGGTCGTGTTGAATACCAGATTGGAATAGTTTGAAATCTTCCGATATATTTAATAAATTCTACAGGTCGCGCCAACCCGTTCGAATCGAAATAAACAATTTCACGTGGATCAATGGTGTATGCGACCCAGTGAGTACTAGGTCCCGTTGATGAATCAAGATTAATAATACCTGTTTCTGATAGATTTGTATGTTTTGGTAATTGAATACGCATAAAAATTCTTTATACGCAATTGCACAGCATTATCGAGTAAATCAAAATTCGAAAGTGGAACTATCGGTGGAAAAATCAGCGAGTCCCTGGAATTCTTAATCCGGATCCTATGGACCTGCCCCAAAACGTAGCTTGGTCGAGACCCTGGAAGTCTCAGACAGTGACCTCCTCGTCTTTTTTAATCCTTTTTCTGTTGCTTTCTTTAATGCCATTTCAGCAGCTTTTCAACAGCTGCAGCTGCTGCAGATATTAATGTTGGGATAGCTGCGATAAGCGTAAATATTCCTCCGGTTTTAACGGTTTCTTTGATTGCTCCCACGGAAAGATTTAATCATATTCCTTTACGGCGTGATTAGCTTCGGTAAATTTTTTTAACTGACTTTCGGTCAACGATAAATTTTTTTTCACCGGACATTTGATCGTGTTTTAATGATATATTTGTTCCGCATCGTGATGCTAACGGTGATTGTAATTGTTTAATCTGATCCGGTCTCAGACTGACACTCACATGATGATATGACATTTATGATATACTTCTGACTTCTAAATGTGATTTAGTCATCGCAGACTTATGTCAGTCCTGCGTGTTTTCTTCGGGAGTATCAGTGACTCTCATGCGACTACCAACACCTTCCATAAGCATTGTTTGATCGGATAATATAACGGCGATTATCCTGTTTGGGTCATTATTTCCTCTGTTAACACGAGCTCGAACATGTATGTCAACGACGGACTGCATAAATAAATCCATATGTTCCAGCGAAAACTAATAAATCGGATATAGGATTGTAAAATCAAATTGTGATATTTGTAAACCAGTATAGATGTTTTGATTACGTCCTATAAACAACATCAGACGATGATACGCATCCTCTGATGGTTTTTGATGTCCATTTATTCTCAAGGAAACTTCGCTGACTTCGAGCTTATCAAATATCATTATGGAACGTGTTTGACTATTTAATCATGCAGTATACAGAAATGGAACAAATATATGTCACGGCGCAGAAACGCCTTGTAAAAGCTATTCGTCATGTAAATGAACCATTAATTGTGCTATCAACGGAGTCTGTGGTCTTCGTCAACCATGACAACGTCGACTTACCGACACGGTCCATTACAGCGAGTAACTGATCTTCGACGGTTATTGCTGAAGTTATCGTTGGCATCCACAAAAATTTTGTCTGTATTACTTTACCAGCATCAACGGATATTTCATCATCTTCGGTTGCTTTTCGTACGAGTACAACTATATGTTTGGCTCCATAAATGACCTTTCATACGAGTCTGTGTAATCCAAATATGTGCGATAACGGAATCCCGCAAGAAAATTTTCGATTGCTCCCATGCAACATTGCTCGACGTGATCTAAATCCGATGTTGAAATCTGGATCAACATTAATAATCATATCTTGTACGTCCGTGTCTGCATTTCTGGCAAAGTTCCTTGGTCGTCCTATATACTAGGTTGTAATCAGTCGTATCCTTGGTAAACATTATTGACGGATCAGCTGACATTGAATAATCATCTCTTTGTCTTGCAAGGCCAAGCATCGTCATGGCAATGTCAACATCTTTTTTAGCCCATTCAATATTTATTCCGTCGATCATATAAATGTCACTTTCGAACAACGCCATGATACCGTTGTTAAAAAAAACAAACACTGATATAAGCTCTGTATTCGGTATTCTCTGCTTTTAAAATGTCACCTTCTACTTTAATAACCGTGCGAAAAAAAAAACGTATGACTTAATGAAAGTACAATGACTGTTGCGGAAAATTGGGTCGTTTGCACATTGTTGGGGTTGTATTGTCTGTCTCAAGGAGTATTCGTAATATCCATTTTTTGATTAGATGCTATCGGTTTAATGTTTATGGAAAATCAAAGACAAAATGAAGAATATATGTTTTCAAAATTTATTTTAGTATTCATATAAATCCAGCATTTAAAGACCAAAGACAGCAGAGCGCAAGCTCTGATGTTACAATTAAGCGAGTTTTGAAAACGAAGAGGCATTCGGTCCACATTTTGAATTAGACAATGAATTGGTTCATGAACTACAGATCATCCAATGATAGGTGATTGGTGAGTCGAAGATGGGATGGGCCCAGGGGCAAGATCATTGTTGAAAACTTGTGTAAAATTTAACATGATGGCGTCCCCATCCTTAGGATAAAGTGAAGTCACACCTAAAATAAATAATAAATATTGCTTTTTATGACAGTCATACTCTTTGCGATAAGGAATACAAAAAACATGTACCCTCTTAATGTACGTTGTGTTAATGAGTGGATTTGCCTAAGAAAATGTCTCAGACAAATCTCGTTGGAACGTACAAATACAAAACAGCACAAAAATACAAAACAGTACAAATATAAAACAGTACAATGCAAAACAGTACAATAATTTATTGCTATCCTACTTAAACTTCCATCAAAAATATAATCGATCATATAGATTGATAGATAAATGAACAGTGAAGGACTCTTTTGGTAATATGATCTCATCGTAGAAATGTAACGTCACACAAATGACTTTACAACGTCATAACGTTTTTGTATGCTGCGTTCAAAGCATTTATTGTTATATGCTTATTGTTTCTCGAGTAAGAATTCTGCAGTGTTTTGCCATACTATACTGGTTCATACTGCACGCATGTGTCTAACGCTAGTCTCGTCTGTTATCGTGGGCACCTGCAAATAGGGGCAAAAGAGGTGCGACACTTGCCCCACCCACCGCCCAGATTTCACATTTAAACATGGTTTGGTCTATATTCGTAAAATTTAATGGCCGACCACTACATGTTTGCGCCCTTTCCTCACCCCGAAAAATGTATGCGTGCGCACTTGTGTGTATAAACTACTTTTGATTATCAAGAAGCAATGCATATATTAGACGCTTGAACTTTACATTGTATGTATGTATGTATGTATGTATGTATGTATGTATGTATGTATGTATGTATGTATGTAGGTATGTAGGTAGGTAGGTAGGTAGGTAGGTAGGTAGGTAGGGAAGAAGGGAGGGAGGTAGGTAGGTATGAGCTAAACAATGTTTGATTCATTTGACTGTAGAGATAATAAAATTAACGATGGGAATGAGTCAAATAAAAAAAAAACTTTCAACAAAGGAAACAACGTGATAACCGCATTGTCCACAAAAACTTTAGACACGCAATATTGAAAAATGCCAGTCTGATGTTATAAAAGGTTATTAATGAGAAATGTTTATAACTATTGGCAAATATAATGGTTAACACTGTGACCCATGTTCTCAAAGGTGTATAAAATAGCACAGAAAGGCATATTAATGCCAAGTCCTATCTAGTCTCCCCGTAGAGATGGCCCATTTTACAAGTCAGTCCGAAACGCCTTTTTGAAAAATAAATGAAATTGAAGGCGGGTTTTGCCAGAAAATCCACAGCCTCAGAGACAATAAGCAAAATTGACGAAGAAGCCTTAGTTCCTTTGGCGAAATGGACTGTCACACCTCAACTACTTTGCAATTTTCACCTTTTTATGTCTGGGAGAAAATGTTTTGATTTATAGTAGCTATACAAGTGATACAGTTCATATAAATATATAGGCGGATTCCCTCCAAAAAAGAGTATGCAGGGCATATATCGTCTTTAGTTGGTAAATAACAATGGCAATAAATATTCTTAACTTTTCCCATCTTGAATATCCTCAGGCTATGCTTTCTTAGTTATGCCTGCTAATCAGAACTACATGGGTTCCAAAAATATATCCACATCGCAAAATTGTATTATTATTTCGACTACATGTCCAACATAAATTAAATTCTCCTTACTGCATTAAAAACAAAATGAATGTTATATTTCGTAGTAAACCATATTTAATACTACGTCTTTTTGATTTCGATTAAAATAATTAATATTTTTCCTACCTTATGATTCCAAACAATCAATGACAGAATATAAACACACGTGCACCAAGGCCAGTCTTTCCAGTCACATGAACATCGTAAGGAATCGACCAAGCTAATAAATGCGGTCCATCACAACTAGAAAAGCATTCGTGCACAATATAACTCAAAATTTATATTTTAGATGACCAAAACGATACTTGATTTTGAAACGAATGACTGAGCGCGCGATTGGCTACGAAGTTAAAAAAGGTCGTTGGGCGGTGTTACTTGCGCATGAATATCGCTATTGTTTATTGTTGAACCAACAGTTGTGTAATTAATTTGTCATCAAGCATAACTCATTTGCTACGTTTATTATAGTGTATTGTTTGTATTATTTTATCCTTAGTTATAAAAGCAAATTGAGAATATAATAAAAGGGTTACTACATTTGTATGGGAAAATTTGAACACTGGATTCCTAACGTCGTGCAGTATTGTAAGCAGAAACTAGTTCATATTTTCCCATACCAGTGCAGTGACCTAAAAATCTCACATTGCCGATCTAGCCTTCGTTTTCGCATTGTACACATAATATTTCCGTATTGAACACCTCAACCTGGAACTTCTTTTACAACTTGGAACATTCAGTAATTTTCCACTTATAAAATATCGTGACATATTGCTATACATTTTGAAATTAGTCAAAGATATCAACACACTTTTGTAGTTTAAAAAAAATGCGGTCATATCATATTGGGCAAAATTGCTTCTGGTGATAATCGGGGAGTACAGTAAGTAGCAACGAGGATTTTTGGGGCATTATAAGGTATCTACCACTGAGAAATGAGAGTTAGTACAGTTTGACAGCACTATTTTTGACAGAATGTTTGATAGCACTATTGGGACAGAATGTTTGACAAAGAGATTTCAGATGAAACTGGTGTGCAAAGTAAGACCAAATAAATGAGAGAGAGAGAGAGAGAGAGAGAGAGAGAGAGAGAGAGAGAGAGAGAGAGAGAGAGAGAGAGAGAGAGAGAGAGAGAGAGAGAGAGAGAGATGGTTACCTGTGCTGGCCGATTGATTATTAACAAGTAGTGACCAGTACGTTGAGGTAACATTATCATATTCTCCAGCCAGGCCCATCATATCGTGGATAAAGTGGCCATACACCGTGTACTTGCATACAAACCTTCCCAAAAAATATTTAAAACATGATTTTAATATAACTGAGCCATGATTACTCCTTGAATATTTAAGTGGAATTTTCATGATAGATTTTAAAGGCAAATATTAGCATAGACTTAATTTTTTTAAAATGAATATACATTCAATTACAATTATTATTATTATTATTATTATTATTATTATTATTATTATTATTATTATTATTATCATTATTATTATTATTATTAGTAGTAGTAGTAGTAGTAGTAGTAGTAGTAGTAGTAGTAGAATTATTATTATTATTATTATTATTATTATTATTATTATTATTATTATTATTATTATTATTATTATTATTATTATTATTATTTAAACGGGGTTACCATGTTTGTTTGAAGTTTGTGTTTTGTGCATGTGAGTACTAATAGATTTTGCATATATAAAAGGACTTACTCAAAGTTTCGGTTATTATCCGCTGCTCTCTCCATTATACGAATAAATGGCTCCCCTTGTCCAAATTTCATATTGATTTTGTGCTCGAACACTGGTGGCTGAATCAGATTCCTAAGGGTGTACGTAAGAGACATATTTTTTGGCCAGTAGCAGTCATTGCCCCTTCTCTGACAAGTTTCCAATGGCAAAATGGTTGTTGGTGTCGTACTTGGAAACCTTTATGTGAAATTAGGGAGAGATCAGTATTTTTAGAGGGGGGAGATGTGGGACCGTTTGTTGTTTTTTTGGGGGGGTGGGGTGGGGGGGCGTGGTGTCTTTTAAGGTAGATACAATTGATGTTATAATTCGGATAGTTTTGGGTTTTTTTACCATTGACCTTAAGGTACGACGAGTACAACCTCTATTTTAAATGTAATCGCTAAATACAAACATACCATAAAAACGAAGAAATATATGCTTTACCGTGCTATGTTCCAATAAGTATGAGAGAACAAATAAAGATAATTGTCCAAATGTTAAATTATTTAGGAATATTTGTACTAAACTTACCTGTATGTCTAATGTAAAACCCAAGACTATCAGAATACTAATGGCAACTTGCTTTTCAGCACTTGTCGATTCGTCAATATCAGAGAACAATTATTGATTTTTTTCCAATATGTCATACATTGCACGAAGTGTGTTGAGCTGCTTAGGAACTTAGACAATTCTTGAAGACATCTGGCATAAACTGTATATTCAGAGCCGGATTAAGGCCTTTGAGGGCCCTGGACACAGTCAACATAGGGGCCCATAACTATCCTGTCTTGTCCATAGATAAAGATTCACACAAAAAATTTAAAAAAGGTCAATGACTTCAAACTGAAACCTCTAACTGATAGAGATTCTCTCCATAGCGTTAGTTCGCATAGTTTTAAGTGTTTATATGCTTGTGTTTATACAATTTTGTGTTATTTTTGTCCCGGTCACCCAAATTAGGCTGTAATTAAGTCATTGCGTTACATCAATAATGATCGGTGAAGCTCACACATCGAGATTAGCTCGAGAGCGATAACAAGCAATCAAGAAATATCTATCTGTCCGTGATGGCTTCAAGCAACAATTTCAAGAGCATCAACAAACACAAGAAGAATTCACGGAATCAGCAGAATAATTACCACAGGTTAAACTACAGAAACCAATTTTGCAAGAAAAAACGTTTAACTTTTTTTTTATTTCAGATTGCATCATTTAATACTTTTTGTATAAAATTCTAGAACAGAAATATGTAAAGTTCTGATAGTACAAATAACGGTTGATGACGTCATCACATTCAAATATAAGAGCCTAGTATTAAAAGTGAATAGATTATGCGCCGTGTTCGGAACGATTATTAGACCCTAACGCATATTTACTGCAGAGTAGAAACTAGTAGAATTGGGCTACTTCCTGTAATGGTTCATTTTTCCAGGATTTTTTTTTTTTTTACCGTAATGGTAAAAATAAATGTTAATTCGCCGGATTTGATTCATGCGATGGTTGTCCGAGAGTGATGCGTTGGTACGTTACTGTGTTTTGAATGGATATGCTTAATTTTTCAGTATTCGTGCGATTCTGAAGGGATAAAGGACGCATGAGAAAAGTCGAATCGAGCTGAGGGTGTTGGTCACGCTTGCATTCCTTGTCTTAATTTTATAATACCGTTATGGTGATTTTCATGTTGTCAGAAATTTCGTCGTGATTTATTGATAAAACTGCACTACTTCTGAGCTGATATGAATCTCTAACTTGTCATTACATTCTATCCAGAAGTATGTAAAAGACATTCTCTAGACTCAATGACATTTTCTACAAAGCATCATTCAATTCAGGTTTACTAAATGTTTCTTTCGGAAGATAAGAGTAAGCCTTAATACGAAAATGTCGTTTGGTTGTTTCAGTTTCACAATCTTGATTATCTCTATATATTTTCACTTCAGTGGATGAATGTAATTTAAGTATTTTCCTTTCTTCGTCTGAATTGGAACTTTTCAGTCAAACTTTGAAGTAAAAACATTTCTGAATTGAGAATGGTTGTCATATGAGACTTCCAAACCAACCTATGCAGATTATATTTATGAAGACACAGTTGCAAATATTACTGTTTCTTTCTTTTCCTGTACTAAAGATATGTACTTCAGTTAATAAGTAGTTACATATGCATTACTTTACTTTACTTTATATACATTACTTTCCGAGTTCAAAATAATTAATTCGCTCGACTCTGGACATGCGGCGAGTTACCAAATAGATTTATGACCTTTAAATATTCATTATTTTAACGGTTTTATGAAGTATAACTATGCATTATATATATATATATATATATATATATATATATATATATATATATATATATATATATATATATATATAAAGAGAGAGAGATATAGATAGATAGATAGATAGATAGATAGATAGATAGATAGATAGATAGATAGATAGATAGATAGATAGATAGATAGATAGATAGATAGATAGATAGATAGATAGATAGATAGATAGATAGATAGATAGACAGACAGAGAGATAGAGAGATAGATAGATAGGCCAAGAAAATGTGTACATATCCTTCGTTATCTCTTAGACTGACACAAATCTGAAGCTAACTGTAAATATTAACACGCCATTAAAATGGTCAAATAATTGAATAGTGTAAGTAGAGAGTATGGCAATCATCATCATCATCATCATCATCATCGTCGTCGTCCCTCTCTCTCTCTCTCTCTCTCTCTCTCTCTCTCTCTCTCTCTCTCTCTCTCTCTCTCTCTCTCTCTCTCTCTCTCTCTCTCTCTCTCTCTCTCTCTCTCTCTCTCTCTCTTAATTATTTAATGTCAAAAACAGGTTAATGTTCACTCTGTGTCCATAACTATATTTGAACCAGGGTGTAACCCAAAACTTGTGACAGGTCAGATATAGATTAAGGTTGTTGCTACGGGTCAATACTCAGCGGTATTTGACAGCAGTCAAATAAAGCAATTCACTGCTTTCTAGAAGTTTTGGCTTTATCTATATCAAGAGAAAGAGAAAGCTCATGAAATAGATTCGGCCAACACAACAATATGTGTTTCCGATCAGCCGACCGTCCCTATTTCTCAGTGCCGAGCCTGTAACCGGAAACATTTTTGTTAACCTTACAAGATCTGTTGCTTTCAACTTTTTAATCCCTCTGTTGCTCTAGTACTTTATTAGCATCATTTTCTTGGGTTCATCAGAAATTCAGTTTTGCAGAGATGTTTTTTTTTTTTTCAAACATGTCTAGATATGTTACATAAATAAAATTAAAAAAAGGAAAACGACTCCATTGCATTTGCGCGCGCGCGCGCGTGTGTGTGTGTTCCAGTAAAGCTATCCATTAAAATGAAACCATTTCATACGTAAAGTTCAAGCATTTCATTACTGGCTAATTTTAAAAAAAAGCTTATAATAAGGCCATAAAGTAGTAATTTTAAATTTCAAATTATCAGATGTTTCGACAATTATTTTTCTAAACAATAAGAAAATCAAAGACACACCTCTCGTTGTCCTCACAGCTGGATAGATAGAAACAAGCCAAATAGATAAACCATACTGATTCTTGAAGTGCCATATCTCCTTTTGCCGTGCATTTTCCTCTGCTATCAGCCCTCTAGGAGCGATCACATGATTTCCATTTGTGATAAGAGTGAATCCAAGAAATGTTAGAACCTACATTCTATACAATCTGAATAATATCAGATCTCCGCTGTCCTAAGTGAAGATCTGACAGCGACCGCTTAGTGGTCATGTTCTGGAAATGCAGCTTCTAAATATCTGAAATTAAATCAAATAGTTGAGCCCACATTTATGTTCTTCAGCCACGCTGATCAGACGCCCAAACGCGAAGACATAAGACTTCATCTGAATGGCTGATACAATTAACAATTATGGTAATAAATAAAACATGGGTCATTAGAACATGCCCCCTAAGCGGTCGTTGACAGATCTTCACATAGTACAGTGGGGATCTGATTTTAATTGGACTGCATTCTGTTAGAAGAATTTTGATGCTTATCGTGAAATTGTCGCTGATTTCAAAATGCAGTTGCCAATTTCTCTGCAAAGCACTGCCATTTTGTAAAGATGTAACATTCATGACCCTATCTTAATGTTAATAGCCTTATCCATCGGTATAAGATGGATAAGGCTAATAACGTTAAGATAGGGTATTAGCTTGGGACTGCTTTACAAAAGTCAGCTAATCAGAGGTTATGTTTCAAAAAAGTCCTTTGTGACAGGTTGATACAAAATCTCAAGCTCGGACCGGTTCTGAAAACTTACAGTCGAGAGAGAACATGATAGTCTTTGAGAGACTCTTCTGAGATAGATTGCAACTAATGTATAGCCAGACAATGGGACTTCCTTGTTTTGGTGCCAATCTTTACAGATATTAATTTTATCTCGACCTTTTTCAAAATTGGTAGAAACAATAAATGTTCATGTCATCAAAATAATTTTTATTTTCTTTTTGTTAAAGAAAAGCAATTGCGTGATACTTTATTTTGACTTCACGAAACCACTTGTTGACAATACAAAAAAACTTACGCAAGTCAACCAGAGAGTTAGTTGATTGTCTGTTATTTCAAGGCTCATTTCAATCTTGTATTGGCTATATCATGCCGAGACAAGAAGTATTTGGTTCATTTCGAAGAGGCACAATGAGTAAGGGCGTGTATCGAACCTGCGACCAGAGGATTACGATTCTGATGCGAGAGAGAGAGAGAGAGAGAGAGAGAGAGAGAGAGAGAGAGAGAGAGAGAGAGAGAGAGAGAGAGAGAGAGAGAGAGAGAGAGAGAGAGAGAAACGTCTGTGAAAATACAGAGGTATATGTATTTATAGTGCATATTCAGAACATAAAATGTTTCCAGGGAATTTCAATTTTATTTCTACAGGCAGCAAGGTTTACCTCATTCAAGGAATGCAGCTGTGCGATTTTAACAATTTTGTTAGAACACAACGCACTCGTCCTCTTTTGTTATATTTATATGATTCATGTTGTTAAATTGGGGTGGGGTGGATAATCACACAGGAGAAGGAATTTGAAACACTCCACCCAATCCCCCACAACCAAATCCTCACAGTGTGGGTATCTTTCACATCCACAATGACTACGTAGCTACCGTTCTGTTGTTCGTCGTTTTACGGGGAAAATACGAGTGGGCTATGGTGAATCCAAGACTTGATGATATATAGAAAATATATATATAATACTGTCAACACAATCTGATCTTGTGACCTCACGGTATTGAAATTCGTCCAGCCATTATTTTGTCTCATTGTTTGTCCACCAACACTGCTTTATCGAGCGACAAATGCGGATTGTTGTTGAATATGTTGCAATTTACGCAATAACCCATAACAACATATCGTACTTTGTTGTAAAATTATATGTCAATTTTAACAAAGCTTTCACCAGATGTTTTATTTCTTGATTTTTTGAAAAAAGTTTTGTTGGAATATACATCAAAAAAATCATTTACATGGAAAATTCCACTAGCACTTGAGTTTTAATTGTAGTAAACGTCATGTCTACTACTTAAAAATCATGACAAAAGTCAGGTATACAGACTCCTCAAGCGTAGACAAAAATGAGGTACATAATATAAATTAAAAATAGTTAACACCTTCCGTCAAGATGAAACGAGATCTATAAAGTGAAGAGTTCTTGTACATTTTAGACAAATATACATATGATATTATGATAATTAAAAGCACATAGTAAATGAATGGCACAAAATAAAGTAATACACCAGTTTAATAGAGAAGAGAGTGTATCTGCAAACACATTATCTTTTCCCCTTGATTTGGCTAATATAAATGTTATATTTCACCAACATATATTTACTTTTTTTTTAGTAATGATGGAAATTGTTTGTGATCACTGAACACAATAATCAGAGAAGCTGAACTAAGATACTTCTCCAAATGTTGCAAAACCAATATAAAAATCAATCATTAATTCAATTCTCGATTGTGGAATAATGTCTCTGGTGCTTGTTTATTTATTTTGTTTTATAGAAAAACAACACGCTGGATTATGCACACCGTTTTTATGATCTTGAATCACCAACCCTTACATAACATGTATCAACATACATTTTTAATTATTTATATTTGGAGCTGAAAGAACTAGTGCTTCTTTAAGAATCGCGATTAATTTGTCAAAAGATTTCCGAGATGTGGCTATCATTGAAACTGCGATTTCTTACTAAAAAATCAGAAGTTCCTTAATTATCCATACTCAAATGTCGGATTAGAGAGACTTTTCACTAATATGCATAAGGAATGTAGAGATAGCCAGACTTCAACTCATATAGAGCTAACTTGACCATGTCTCACAATATGTCCTAAAATGTGACCCAAGCACGGCAAAACTCACTTTAATATAAACTGTCAATATTGGGATATTGACGGCTAATTTTTCATTAAAAATATTATTGCTTTATATTGATCAAGTCCGTTTAAAGCTGCAAATGCCGAAATTTACTTTGATCTTTCCGTGACTATAATTTGCCAGAATCCCTTTGAAGGTCAAATTTGGTGATATATTTTGCATTTCAAATTTTTGTAATATAGTCAACGAATGTTGGTATTGGAAAAAAAAAACAGTTTCGGTGAAACTGCTAGCTTTAAATTTAAAACTACACATACAGAATTATTATCGGGTACTGCAAAAGAATACATGGCTCTATAAAATCATTCTCCAATAAATACTGACTTAGTTTTTTTTCAAACATTCATGCTTGACTGACTTAGTTTATTCAAACATTCATGCTTGACTGACTTATGCTTTTTCAAACATTCATGCTTGACTGACTTATGCTTTTTCAAACATTTATGCTTGACTGACTTATGTTTTTTCAAACATTCATGCTTGACTGACTTATGTTTTTTCAAACATTCATGCTTGAGAGGATTCATTCTGTAAAGATTCTGTTGCGCAGGTATATAATCTACAATCTCGAAGTCATCCTAGATTGTTTTATATAGGTATATAATCTACAATCTCGATGTCATCATAGATTTTTTTTTGTATAGGTATATAATATACAATCTCGATGTTATCATAGATTTTTTTGTATAGGTATATAATCTACAATCGGGGAGACTACTCCACTTGGCAGTTCTAATTTGAAGCCCCCCTCTGTCTGTCTATCTGTCTCTCTCTGCATTCCTCTCTTGATCCTATTAGTGAATTTCCATTTCTTTCTGAAGCTGTAGTTTTGTTAATTCCAATTCCATTTGCTCTAATTTGCTATTAAAACCACCGACATACTTACTGATCATGCCATTGACACTGTAATCCATAAGTTATTTTCCCCCAACTAAAAAATTAAACATTTCTTGATTTCTAGCCTTGTTAACGTTGCTTTTGTTTCAGAAAATCATAATGTCTTGCAAGCTCATGGTATTCGTCTTTATTAATAGTCTAACCCCTTCTGAGTAGATCTGAAACAAAGTTATCGACATTAGATGAAACTGTCAATGCTTGCTGGTTTCACTTTACTGAGATAACGATCTTTACCGTCTTTACCAGCCAAAGTACCAATTTGTTAACATATTTTTTTTATCGGATCGATCAGATATTTCTGGGCTTCGGGTCTGTGAATTTCATTGAATGTGGCGGCAAGCCACTGCATCCAATCAAAATAAAGTTTTTGAACATGATCGAGACAAGGCAAGCACACAACTGGAATTAACTGATAGATAAGAACTTTTCCACTGTCTGTCTGTGTTTGAACAAATATATAATTTCATTCAAATATATTTGTAATGGCTTCCCTCTGGTACCTAGTCATAATTTCGATGTTAAACTGTTAAACCTACAAATTATCCTTTTGAAGTTAATTGCCTCCACTATTTTTGGCCGATGTACAATGCACAACTGTTACACGCTATTGGTTAGTTGCCATTACATACTAAGGGAGGCGACTCATGAAATTCATTACATTGTAGTTAGGACAAAGCATTTATATCTGATTGATTCGCCAAGTTGTAAGAAGGGTTAACATATCGGAACCTTGGTTAACGAAGATGTTAAACAATGAAAATTCCGAAACAATCTGAAATTTTAAAGATAATTTTAATACCTCTGAAACGTTTAAGGAAATTTATATCCCGAATATTACGTCTCTAGGTCTTAGACTGTGTAACAGAATGAAGCAAAACAAAACAAGTTTAGCAAAAGCAATTTGTTTCTCTAAGGTTCGGAGCGAAATTTAAAAGACTCTTATACTATTGTAAACTAAATCACAAGCAATCCAAAATGCCTCATCACATTTCCAAGAGCAAAAAATGTTCCGAATGAATTCCAATAGTCTTATTTGCCCTACTGTACCACAAATGATAAACTATATAATGTTCTTGAATCAAGAATCCCAAAGTAGTGTTTCAGTCGAAATAAGATATAATTCCAATTATTAATTATTATAAATAATTCCCCTAAAATTATATCTAAGCACATCTAAAAATAGGAATGAATAATTGTTTACCAAGTACACTATATATATATATATATATATATATATATATATATATATATATATATATATATATATGTCGTGTAAAACTAATAATTTTAATATGATATTACACTAACCCTTGAACTAAAATTCTAGTAAACATTAAATTTACTACTTAAAGATATGACGAATGCCAGGAAGGCAAAACTGCCTTCACAACCCTTAATCATACTCTCATGGCAAAAGTCAGGTATACAAAACCGCTACCAAGAAACCTTAGTCACAGAAACACACACACACACACTATATATATATATATATATATATATATATATATATATATATATATATATATATATATATATATATATATATATATATATATATATATATATATATATATATATATATATATATATATATATATATATACACAAGTGGCTTCATGCGTCTGGTTACATTACTATCGTACAAACTCACAAGTCGAGTCCACCTGCAAACAACAAAGA
Organism: Potamilus streckersoni; assembly: GCA_016746295.1. Classification (NCBI taxonomy): domain Eukaryota; kingdom Metazoa; phylum Mollusca; class Bivalvia; order Unionida; family Unionidae; genus Potamilus; species Potamilus streckersoni. The sequence continues at coordinate 886,784 of JAEAOA010001885.1, read as the reverse complement.
CCCTGATCTGACATCGTATAAAGCGCTAGCAGATAGCAGATCAGGTTTCATGATGTTCTGTTAATTATTCCTAACAAACTGCATAAACCAGGATATGACTGGGCCTTATGCGAAGGGAGAACTGGGTCTATCGCAGTTTGTAGTTGGACGACAACTAAGGGAGTTTATACAGAATTGCAAGCATGCTGAACGATTGCGATACTTCTACATGAAAGCAAACAGGATTATCAAACAACGGATACTTCTACGTGAAGGTAAACAGGATTATCAAAGAACGGATACTTCTACATGAAGGCAAACAGGATTATCAAACAATGGATACTTCTACGTGAAGGCAAACAGGATTATCAAACAACGGATACTTCTACGTGAAGGCAAACAGGATTATCAAACAACGGATACTTCTACGTGAAGGCAAACAGGATTATCAAACAACGGATACTTCTACGTGAAGGTAAACAGGATTATCAAATAACGGATACTTTTACGTGAAGGAAAACAGGATTCTCAAACAAACAAAACTTTAGTTTTACTTTATTTTTAGACAATCGTGTTACCTTAAAGGACAAGACTGTTCAAAAAGATTTTCTTTTTCTTTTTCACAGTAAATATATATTTTACAACAATGCATCATTTTGCAAAAAGTAATTTTTTAAATATGCAAATCACATATTTATTTTTTTACCCCAAAGTTGCATGTCATGAGTTAGCATCTAAATTTTATTATTAATTCCCAAGCAATTTATATCATACGATGTATTTTTTTCATCATGTGCAATTTTAGTTCTGTTTTTCAGACGTTAACATATTTTCCAAAATCCGATCTTGCATTATATTTCTATGACTGTTCGATTAAAAGTCCTTTGAAGAGGTAAAAAATACAAGGTTGTAGATGATTGGTTAATCTTTATATTACAAATATCGGAAATGTAAAAACTGCATTTTAACCCTAATATTGTCCCAACCGGCAAGTAGTGAAATACATTTTTCACCTTGTGGTCGAGCGTTTTAGTCAAAAAGTGCCTCAAATCACTCATTAATATTTTGTTTAAAATATTAGTAATAATAAAAAAAAGTAAGTCGCCATTGTATATTTTGTTCAACGATGTCAATAAATGACACTAACTGCTTCCTATAACACTTTTGTACCTAATATTAAAGAATAAGGAATCAAAAATTTATTTTAAAATACGAAAGTAGGTTTATGATTTTAAATCTTAAATTTATATGAAACATCCGTCCCTATGGTTCATTTATTTGTCTTTGTATCATTATTTTACTCTTTTTAGAACGAAGTGGATATTCTTAAATCACAAATAATATACGAGTACAGCTATAAAAAGTTAACATAAAAAGGAATATAATACAATACTGTAGTTTTAACAAGAAAGGAAGATAAGAAAAATATATTTTATGAATATCAGGAAATATTAGAAAAAGTTTCTCATACAGGTAGACATTTATCAGGAACAAAAACCTGGATTGTATATTATTACATTGTTTTTCTAGATTTATTTAGCAAGAGGACGGATGATACAGAAATGAAACGGGCGTTACATAAACGTTTAATAAATTATACTTTATTATTGACGTCCTGAATCATATAAATCAAGAAATAATCCATTCACTATATCTCCAGATCATTATAATGGTTTTTGTTTTTATAATTTGAACTTCTGCAATTATGATGTTACAAAAACACGTCATAGAACTTTGATTACCTATGTACATAAAGGACACGCTGTCATAAAATGAGGGTAACAGTAATATAATAGCTTTAACACTTGAGGTGTACACGAGGTGCCTTCGAGTTCTCTGAATGTTACAACAACATCCTACCCTGTTTTCAAGGTAATAAACCAAATTTAAACGAATTAAAACTTCCCAACTCCAACACCGATGTGAAAATAATCCAGGAAATAATGCTTTTAATAATGTTGCTAATATTAAAATAAGTTTGGGTAGAATACATACCTGATCAAGCTGTTAACTGACATAATGTCCATAAAATCAAAGTTAACTGGCTTGTATTAAAGGTATTCACAAGATCAATTGCATCCATATCCAAATGTGTAACAATGAATGCACAATAAAAAAAACAACACGCGAATGAAAGTGAAAGAAGAAAAGTGAAAGAGAAAAAAAATTAAATCAGGTAATTAAGCCAAAGACCTCTTTTTAGCTAAATTAGGTATTTCCATTCATTTATTTTTTCATATAAATACTACAATTTGTCAGAAATATTCCTATAATTACCTTTGAATAATATGAAAATTAAAAGAGACAAAAACTACCAGTATAAGAACTTGTCTGATGAGTCACAAAAGAAACGCTAAAATACAATATTCAAGTTGAACACAGATGTTGTTGTCACTAGTTTCAAACATAAAAGTTCTGTAACGAGGAAAACCCATGGTTTCGTTAATATAATTTTAGGTTCATTAAAGTTTGTTTTGATTTTAAATGCTTGGCGGGTTTCGTAAGTGCCATCTAGCGTCTTTGAGTCACGTGATTCCGGCTTAGGTAGGTGTATATATATATATATATATATATATATATATATATATATATATATATATATATATATATATATATATATATATATATATACACACACACACACACACACATACATATATACACACACAGACTAAATGTGGCTGATGTAGTGTGTTGTATGGTGCGAAAACGTCCCAATGCAAGTGAAAAAGTATAACCATCTCTCAAGAGCAAACACATTTGGTCGTATTTCGTTGGACAGGAGGGCCAGGTCAGGGAATCGGAAAAGAGTAGAAACAAAGTCTTTCGTCTACCAAAAGACAGGCGCTACAAGGCTCGTCCAATGAACGCAGTCTCGAAACAATACAAGATTTGGATGATGATAGCTCTTCTTTCATCATTTCGCACTGTCGTCTCGCATTTGATCTCTATCAGATAACGACACGACTCTTGAGACAAAGTCGGCGACCAGAGACACAGTTGGTGACTGCGACCAAGTCAGCAACTCTGCGACCAGAGGAAGACCGAGTCGGCGACTCTGCGACCAAGTCTGCAACAATACTGGCTACCACAGGACATCCAGTTGAATACACATCGATACAAACAGCCAGGAATAAAACGGCATCTCTCTGGAGTATAAATCTGTAGAACTCTGGATCACAAGTCCCCAGTCAGATTCAGATGAGTATTACTCTAAATACAAGGCCTATCCTAGGGACCCAGAGATGGCGGGTCTCGGGATATTGTAACCGAGGCAGTATTCCGCTAGTTCATTCAAACTCAGGTAAAAATAAAATGAGCTATTATTAGCTTTTAAATCTTGTTAACGATTAAAATTGCCTTAATGCTGATATTTGTTTAGTCAGTATATAGTGTTGGTTCTTAACCATCAGGAAGAACATCTCATTAACTTTTCCATAGCAATCTCGATACTTCTTAAAACAATTACAAATTAAATATAACGACCGTCCCCCAATCGTGCATTGTAAATGTCAATTTTTTCTCATTTTTACATCAACGTCTTTATTATTGGACACTCGTGGTATATTGTTTATTAGTTTTGTTTTCTTAATATTTATCGCCCGCTCTGGTGGCCTTCTGGTTAGAGCTTCAGACTCGAATGTGGGAAGTCGCTGGTTTGAATCAAGGAGAATCATACTAAAGACATAAAAATGGTTCTAACAGGACAATGTGTCTGGGTGGGATACTATGCTACATCTCTGCGGCATTATGTCCCAGTGCTAGAGATCACTTAAACTGTTAGACTTCAGACATAGAAGCGATATGACTGAAAAATTGCTTGTAAGCACGAATGTTGGTTCTTAAGTTTGTTTGCAGGAGTTAGCAGATAATTTTCACTCCCTTATTAATTTTTATAAGCGTCAGTGTGTGATTTTGTTTGTACGAAAAAAACCCATCTTACTATATCCCTTTTTGTATAAGAAATCTTGTAGTGAAAACCTAATGCTGGTAAAACTTCCTGTTCAGAAGTAGTAATAAGATTTTCCAGATGGATGTTTAGGTGGCTATTAAGATTGACATCGTTTTCATTTAGGACCAACTAGACATCACAAGAAGTCTTTTAGTGAAGTCCTATATAACTATTCAGGTGGAGTAGCAATAATAAGATTTTCACGATGGTCAATACGATTGCTAGACTGGGTATCCACTGAGCATAATTTTTTATTTAAAACCATGTAAATACTGTAAGGGGACGTTTGGTGACAATGAATGTCAAGATTTTCACAATGGTTGTCAAAGTGATCAGCGTAATAATTACAAACTAGACCCCATATTAAGTTTTCTGGTGAAATTTCCATGTCAATATTACTTTCAAATTAGTAGCAAAAACGAGAAGATTTTTAAGAATGTTGCCATGGCGGCCAGACTTTCTGTCAAATCGGTACCATTTTCATTTAGCACACACTCAACAAAAAATTATGGTGAAAATCATATGTCGATATACTTTCCATCTAAGAGTAGCGATACAACTTTTAAGATGGACACTAGACCTGCACGTTTTATTTAAGACCTACTAGATAACACTCAAGACCTACTAGACAACATAAGTCTTCTGATGAAAACCCAACGCTGGTACGACTCGGTTGCTGTTATTGCTGCGGATATCATATCGGCACCATTTTCATTCAGGACTAAGTAGATATAAAAAATTTTTGGTGACCCATTTCAATATAAATAGTTTACCATTTTAGAATTATGTACATCAATTGGTATCTTTTCGAGTCAATGAGTAGGAATCCAATCCTGTGTACAAGACTCGGTTGGTCATTCACCGACCGAATTGGTTGCAGAGTTCAGAAGAGTCCGTATGCATCGTCCAGCAGTGATATGCATATAATATTCCAAAGAAGGAGGTCTGAAACTTAATTTTTAAAGATTGTTTTTTTTTATACAAATAACAATTGGACAATATATTTTAATGATTGCCCTTTATATTTGCTGTATAGGGGAATTTTGCAGCATCATTCACTTTTACATTTGGTAGACGAGGTTTAAATCCTGGGATCCTGGCAAGGTATCTGCACAAAGTTGTTAGTTCTCGGAACTGTACAGCCAGTACTGTGACGGTAGGCTGTTAAATCCTACACTACATTTGGTGGTCATGCTCATCAAGTACACATTCTATAAATTTGGTCTAAAAAAACAACATTCCCCCTCCAAAAAAAGTAAAAACGATTTCAACAACAAGACCTTTACTTCACAATGTAGTATGAGCTGTGATGTGACAATTTTATATATTTAACAGACACAAAAACTGCCTCACTATGACGACAAATGCCAAGGAGTGACAGACTGAACAAACTTAAGAAAATCAGCCATAGTCGAGCCACATAAAAATTTCGTCGGCTCAAGATGAACAATAAACTAATACATAAATTTACTCCAAAATATTTCTTTAGCAGTTACAATTTCAGTGATAAATTAAGCTTATTAAAATTGGAGACGGCCATACAAGTATATTATCTCTGCTTCAATGCCATTTAACATTTGGCGTGATAGATTGGTGAGAACTGTTGCATTGACAACGACAAAGAGCTAGCCCTTAAGAGTGGCAGCAGCAAAAGACATATGGAACACTTCCTGCTTTTGCCACCCCCACCCCCATATCATTATCGGAAGAAAATTTCGAAAGTTTTTGACCATATATACTGATTCACTGGACACAAAAGCCCCTAGGTAAGAAAGACAAGAGGACATTTAAGAGAGAGGCACTCTACAGGCTGAAAAGAATTTTCAAGAATCCAGGAAAATACCATTCTTCGTTTTAACTGCAGACTGTTGAAACAATCTGATATTCTTGCGCTATAACAAGTTTAAAATGGTCACCATTGCAGCTAAATTTGATACATGATCAGCACCAATTTCATTTGTGATCAACCAGATATAACAAGACTAGCATTCTGGTACAAGCCTAACGTTGACGTTGTCATCCATAGCAATCTAGTTCTCTTGAGGGACACTGTGATGGCCATATCATACACTCATTTTCATTTAGCACCAACTTGACCTTGGCATGAATGTGTGTGTGAAGTTTCAAGGCAGTCCTCGAAGTAGTGTAGCAGGGATAACAAACCTACGCTAAGAGACATGAGCTGACAGATAACAGGCCAGTGTACAAGATATCATTGGCAGCGCTAAAAAGGATGGGCTACAGACGGATGGAAAGATTAAATCTTAGTTTGTACATAATATTAGTTTAGTGTTGTTTTTTAATAGAAATTAAATACCAAATCATTGCTTTAAAACAAAAGACTCCTTCAAACAAGCTGATACACGAACGGCTGAAAAGAATCCATAAGACTGCTTGTTTTTTTTAACTGCTCAATATTGAAACCATCTCCAATACAAAAATCAAAATGACCACTTTGACATTCATATAGGATGTCGTATTGGTATCAATTTAATTTAAGACTAGCCAAATATAACAAGAAGTCCATATATTACATAACCATACATTCATGAATAACAGTAACAAGAATTGTAAACTGGAATTTTTTATGGTGGTTGTGCTTGATCTGCACCATTTTCATTTAGGACCAACTTGATATTGGCAAAGTCTTTTGGCGAAATTTTTAAAATCAACTTAACCATTCTTTCTGGATTAGTAACAATAACAAGATTTTAAATATGGTGCAGCTCAGTACCATTTCGATTTAGACCACCTAAGAGGTCTTCTGGGAAACCTTTATGTCGATATACATTTTTGTTTATTAGGAGATGGGGTAAGATCTTTAAATGACTAATGGGGCGACCATATCTGATGTCAGACTGGAACTATTTTCATTTAGGAACGACTACATAGCAGCAGTAATATCTTTTTAAAAACCATGTTGATGTTACCATCATTCCAGGACTTGCAATAAAAAATATTTCTCGTTGGCCAAGAGAATTATCATCGGATACAGTGGCGTCACAAATGTTGGTGTCACCCAGTGCGGTAACTCATGGTGTGTATCACCCCATCCACCTCCTCCCTGCACAAAAATTCAAACATTTTATAGCATAAGCGTAAGTCATGTTGTCACCCTCATGTACCCCCTTCCTACACAAAAATTCATAAATTTTATTCATGTGCGGTAATTCCTGGTGTCACAGCCAAGGACCTCCTTCCTGCAAAAAATTTTAAAAATTTTATTGACAGTCATTTTAGTGTCACCTCATCTGATGGTATCACCCGGCGCGTCCCCACCATCCTCATGACGCCACTTATCAGATATGCTCCTTTTTAATGTTGGGCCACTAAACATATCCCATGTTGATGCGGTTTTCAAGAGTAGCAATTACAAGATTAACAATCACTGTGGCCATATCAGATCAGCATCACGAACATTTTTACCGGCCAAACATCACAAGAATTCTGGTGAGAACCCAATTTAAACAGTATGTTCCGTTTATTATTATGCAGTTATAAAGTTTTCATTTAGCACAGACTAGACATCATAAAAAGTTTTTTTTTTCGTGAAAAAAACCACTGATGCTATAATTATCCATTTAGACAAAGATTTGCAAGATGGCCACTATTTTTAACGTCACATAAGCTCCATTTTCATTTTGGACTAACTATACATAACAACTAAATGTCTAGATATAATAAATCTTCTGGTGGAAACCCCATCTCATTGTGTGTTTCTGTAAGGGAGTTGTGTGACAAGATTGTCACGATGGTGGCCATGATAATCTTAAACTTTCATTTAGGGACAACTAGTCATCAAAAGCATTTTACTGAAAACCCTATTTTCACGAGACCATCCGTTCAAGTGGAGTAGTAACAAGGTTTTAATGACAACTGGGTTGTGGTAGCTATACTGGAAGTCTGTAAAAAGTTAAGGCAATCTTTCAAGTTGTTTCGGAGTGGCAATAACAGACATGTAGAAAAGGATGGACAACAGACATCATACCATTCCACAAGTTCCTCTGGTCTATGACAACTGGAGCTTAAATAGGCAAAGGAAAGCAAATTAAAGAGAATATAACAAAGAAGATAACCTATCTAAACAATTTAAACTGCTATGAAAATCATTTTGTTGATTTCGGATTTAAAAAAAAAAAACTATCATAAAATTTACGATAAGCCATTTCCAGTGTGAAGTATTTCATTTACAGTATAGCACTAAAAATTGATAGTAGTAACTAAATTTCCTATTACAAGAAAATATTTTGTTATGCAAAATAAATTTTCTTTTCATGATTCTGAAAATGACCGGGAACAATCAAAATATTGTGGCATTTCTGCAGTGAGTAAAATGTACTGGCTACCAGAGTTGCTATGCTCACCATATTTTACATAATTAAAACTGAAAAATGTTGTTACCATTCTGATGGGTCTGATATGGAGAAAATGGAAAAGGAAAAATGCTGGGCCTAGATGGTGAATAAAATATGTCTCAACTGACATTTATCACATTTCATTAGGATTCTGGAAAATGAATGAGAAAAAAGTACATATATTTTGTATAAATAAATTAAAATTTTACATGGTGAACACAATGTAAAATATGTGTGTGTAGTAACAAAGGCAATTTCCTTAGTAATTTTATATACTTTTATATAATATTTTTACAAATGAAAGTTATGAGTTAAACATACTTTCAGTTATGTCTTTATTTACATATGTCTACTGTCAATATCTGCAATGGATTCAGCTTTATGCAACTAAGCAAAGCCACTAGCCCTGCTTTCTTCCAAGTGTCTCAACATATTTGACTACAAATACAGTACTCTTGTACAATACATGCTCAAGTAAAAAATGTACCAGTGCACTAGTCACAAAACTCAGCACAGATAAACCAAACTCCTCCTCAAATACCGAATTTTTGCAACATCTGAGCCGAGAACATTTTGGCAGCATCTTACTGTTTGAATACCCACCTATTGTAAATATTTTTAATGATATTAAGGTTTCTCAATTTGGTCCAAGTTTAAATGCTGTGCTCACTGTTTCACGACAAAGGAGCCTGCTGTGAACATCAGTGACCTAACTCTTCTGTCCCACAATAATGGAAGGGATAAATTTGGGTTTATGCTGTAATTTTTTCATTGGATTTTAAAAGTACAACTTAGACCATGATCAGAAAGTGCATTATATAAGAACATAGTACCATATGGTCTTTGAAATCTAATAACTTGATACATTTAAGGAAGATCACAACTCCCATGAATTATGGATATAATCTTCAAAAAAGACAAATAAAATCTAGTTTAAGCTTGCACGCCAAAATAATTTTGTATTACAAATACATAATTTTGGTTGGTTTTGTATTTAGCGTTCGCTAATGCCAGAAGAGAATATGGTAGTATGTCTGTAACCTGTAACACTGGCATTAAAGACAAGGTAGTCAAATTAGGAGTTGCCTCCCCTGTTCAATCTAGATGGAGTAAATCTAAGGAATCTTCTGCATTGAGATTAACAATTCCCATGCTGACTAAAAGTATTATGTACTGGGTTTTAAGCACATCAGCAGAATACGGCTATACAGTGCTGTTTAGAAGTTCTAAAAAGTCAAGATAAGTAATTTGTACCAAATGAACATAAACATGTAATACAAAGAGGTAAATAATTCAGTAAAGGTGTACATGTATAAAATTAAATATAAAAAAAATATTTTTAAAAAATGAGGATATAAAATATATAGCAAAATTAAAGATAAAAGTAGAAAATATAAAAACCCTAAGAACAGGATGCTTTTAGACTGAAATTTAATTGAAGGCACCTGCACCAAAAATCACCTAACAAAATGTTTAAAACGTCTACCTTAATCCACTTGCCTTCTTATATTTCACTGGGTATATATATATATATATATATATATATATATATATATATATATATATATATATATATATATATATATATATATATATACCTACAGAGAAAACAGGGGACACTATTCCAATGCCGACTACCCCATCTTCAAAAGCCTGTGACAATAAAATTGAACAATTTAAGAAAACAATAGTAAAAAAGAAATAAAAGTGATACTGAAAATTACAAAGCGTCTGAAACAAGATCTTCAGAAAGCTCTGTACTGCTTGTTTTTGACTGAAGAATGAGTGACAGTAATGACAAAACATGTATACAGAATATGAAAAAAACACATCAAAGATGATCTGTAGAGTTGGATGCATCCAAGAAAAATGAAGCTGCAAATTAAACTGTGAAACAAGAACTAAAAAGATGTGAGCATATAATCCACCCTGTATTTTCATAGTGTTGATATATAACTGTAAACAAATTTAACTTACATCACAAATACTCAATAGGTATCACAATTTAAGAATTTAAATTGCTAATTACAAAAACACAAAATGACTTGCTAAGCAATATATATTCATGTTATTCTGTTTCCTTATAACAAATACAAGATTGATGAATAACTAAGAGGAATACTCATCACATCAAGACTTGCTGTGACTTGAAAAGTTTCAAAACTTCTCCCGACACAGTTATTTTCTTCCATTTATTTTGTTTTTTTTGTATTTTATTTTTAGAAGGTCCTCAACAAAAGCCTGTACCTTTTATTTTGCTACTGGCTTCTCTTATTTCTCTACAAGGTTATGTATCCACAACAGAAACCACTACCAGCAAAACTAATAAACCACATTGTTGTCTCCCATTTTAAGAGGAGACTTAATAAGCAGGGGATAGTTACACAAACTGGCTGTTTTCAGCTTACTTAACTTGAGGCTATGATTTGACTTTTCTGGCTGTTATTTGCTTTAAAAAGATATGAATAAATTTGTGAATTATTGTTTAAGGCTTGTGTTCTTGAAATTAATGTGAGTCTGGTATGCCTCCCATCGACAACTGTGTTAAGAGTGAAATACCAACAGTTTGCTAGGAAGCTGTGTTAGACATCTATAACAATAGACCAACTCAAAATTGCCTGGATGGCAACTATTTTAAACTGAATGATGCTGTTTAGCACATAATGTTACCGGGAAAGGTTGCATTGTGAACATCACTTTGTGTCAAACATGATGTTCAACTGTCAAAAACTTAAACCTATGTGTACCAAGATCATTGCAATGTGAGTAATCTATATAGGTGGGCACCTTAATCCACTTGTCCAAACAACACAAGGTACTGAACGCACTAAAAATAAATGGGAGATAGTTGTGACAGCGTATCTTTCAATGGAAATAAATATTCTAATCTTGAATTTACAATTAAACAATTAAAATATGTCAAAGATCTGTCACTATAACTGGATCTTAATCCAATACTTTTTAAAGATTTTAATTGAAAACATATTCTGACACATGATACTACCAAATCTTAATGTAGTTCTTCAGTGGGTAATGACAAGAAAATGACATAGAATACCATGACCACAACTCCCTTATACATAATGGTGTGGGTTTTATAACTTTAAAGTAACCATATATATATATATATATATATATATATATATATATATATATATATATATATATATATATATATATATTAATATAGGCATCCTTTCATAGCAGTGTATAGAAGTTGCCAAAAGTAGTCAGGTTTTGTTTGTGCATTGTAGATTCAATATCTTTCATATATATATATATATATATATATATATATATATATATATATATATATATATATATATATGCTACAACAGGGCAAAGTCCTATATGTAACCATGATGTATGAAGTAATTATTCATAACTTTGAAGAAATCTATTTCAAGTCCAAAGGGAAAGTATATAGGATATTTTTCAACAAATTTGCATTCATTGATATTTAGATAATCTATACAATTTTTGACTAGAAAGGAAATAAAAAAATAATACACAGCTCTTGCTAGTATCCTAATTAGAAAGAATATTAACCTTTACAACACCAACATTTACACTGATTAATCACTATACATTGTAATTTAAACTAATGGTTCAAATTCAGACTAATATCAAATATGTAATTTCCAACATGAAACAAATGGAAAATGTTTGTTACTCAAAGAGTGTCCTCAACAATGTTTCACACACCTTTCACTGGGACATAACAAGTAGCTTTAAGGTTCTTATCTGTCAGTGTAATGACCTACATAAGAAAAACAAAATCACAAGAATGCAACTTTAAAAAAATATATATTTCTAACAAATCACTTGCATCTAAACAGGTGTGAAAAAACACCTGGCTGTCAACCTAATCAGAAAAGCAATAGACCAATCAAATGTTTGGAGACCTGTTCACTAGCACAGCCATTAAGAAATCCTTTTTTATCTGCAGTCCTGACATGAATCACATACTGAAAATGTCATGAAACTTGGAATAATCAAGAACAATCTATAGATGAGAGACTATCCCATTTACCTAATATACTCATGTACAACTATTATTTAACTGCAATCAGTAGAACAGTGCTGACCGATCTGTGACAGATCCATGTCTGCAATTGGACCTAACTTTTATGCAATTATATATAGCATAAATATTCCAATTGAATGTTCTGTACTCAATGGTCCAACAAATTTTTAATACCATGTACTTAGTAACCAATAATCCATTACTGTCAAGTTCTATACTATGTATGCCAGTATCCAACAGTCCATTACTGTCAAGTTATAGTATTCATGCCAGTAACCAATTGTCCATTACTGTCAAGTAGTATACTGATTATGCTAGTAAGCAATGGTCCATTACTGTCAAGCAGTATACTGATTATGCTAGTAACCAATGGTCCATTACTGTCAAAATCTATACAATGTATGCCAGTATCCAACAGTCCATTACGGTCAAGTTATAGTATTCATGCCAGTAACCAATGGTCCATTACTGTCAAGTAGTATACTGATTATGCTAGTAACCAATGGTCCATTACTGTCAAGCAGTATACTGATTATGCTAGTAACCAATGGTCCATTACTGTCAAGCAGTATACTGATTATGCTAGTAACCAATGGTCCATTACTGTCAAGCAATATACTGATTATGCTAGTAACCAATGGTCCATTACTGTCAAGCAGTATACTGATTATGCTAGTAACCAATGGTCCATTACTGTCAAGCAGTATACTGATTATGCTAGTAACCAATGGTCCATTACTGTCAAGCAGTATACTGATTATGCTAGTATCATATGGTCTATTACTGTTAAGTTGTAAAGTATTTATGCTAGTAACCTGGTTAATGGTTATTTACTGTCAAGTATATGGTATTTATGTTAGGATCCCATGGTCATTACTGTCAATAATATTTAGGCTAGTAATAAATGGTCCAGTACTATCAAGCTGCATACCATGTATACTAGTATCCAATAGTCATTTACTGACAAGTTGTACAGTATTTATGCTAGTAACCAATGGTTCAGTACTGTCAAGTTATATACTCTTTATGCTGAATTGACCAGTGCTGTCAAATACTGCTTATTCTAGTATCCAATGGTCCAGTAGTTTCAAGTTACACACTACTAATGCTAATATCCAATTTTTCATAGTAATATAAAAAACAATGAGAACTTGAGCATAAAATGGTACTTCTGTACAACCTGTTTGGTATGTAAAAAATTATTTATTAATTAAAATTATATTCTGAAAATAAGGGTATCTGAATTTCTCTTGTCAACCCTCAGAGAGTTATATAGTTGAACTGAGCCACTGGCTGGTTTGCCTGGAAGTTCAGGAGTTTCAATTCTCAAATAAATGGACACACACACAGTGCTGACAATTTGATCAGAGTTGAGAATTCAAACTGGATTAATAAACATGGAAATGGTCAACCTTATAAAAATGAATATTTCTGATGAGTTTTCTTACATCTTGATGCAACTAATATACTTATATTTATGAGGCAAAACTTGTCATTAATTTCACGATCACTACAAAACACCAATTTAAAAACCTAGTTTAAAACAACTTCTTTCAAATACCAACCAAAAAATATTTTTTCAAAAGAGCAAAACTGATTTCCCAAAAAATAAATTAATCTGCAGTAATCCTAACCATATAAAATATCCTGACCAGTTATATAACACTCTTCCTAAACAAATGAAAATTGAAAACTTTTTTGAGTCTGAGAAAATCGCCAAGTTTCAGAGAGAAATACTAAATAAACTTAACTTTATACAGTTAAATATTGACAATTCACATACCAAATATTGGGACTATTCACTTGTCTAGAACAAAAATCTTTGTTATATTCAGAAATCCAATTCACAATTTGCATGTCCTTAAGCATCTTGATAATCTATATATTATTTTAAGTAGCTATATATGAAACTCATATGAAGGACATTTAGAAGACATTTTAATGTTCCAGCAAGTTTACTTCCATAGTTCACATATATATAAAGGTCACACAGGTATATAGAACAATATTTAGTTAACCCTTGAATATTAGTAAACTGAAAAAAGCATCCAAGTTGAGGACTTCTAGGAATACATGGTCTCTTACTTCACTGCTTTGTTCCAAAAGAAGTGAAAGATCTTTCCCCAGTGTTTGGCACCATTACTTTATAATATATTATATAACACAAGGTGTGCAAATACAGGGACATAAATACAGATTATTCATTTTCCCCCGAAAAGATAGGATAAAATTCCATTTTTCTTTCCAGAATGGTAAAAATAGTCAAATACTGATATTTCTTTTCTGCATCAAAATTTTAATCAAATTAAGACAATAAAATTTGTAAATTACATGTCTTGAGTTCTCTGTGGGTTTGGTACTAATGGAAAATACTAACAATTAAAAGGGTATGTAAGGAAAGAAACTTGCCTGATCATGAATATTATTTTGTTTTCTCTGATAAGATAAATTTTTCTTTCCAAATGGGCAAAAAAATAAATAAATCAAATAATAGTACCATATACACTCACTTGTAAGTCTAGAGCAACTGTACACAATACAGAACCTGATCTGCCATTGCATAAGCTGCCAGCAGATCATTATGTGTTTGTTATACTAGTTTTTCCTAACAAACTACATAAACCAAGATCTGCTTGTGTGTGATGCATATCTGGGTCTGTACAGTTTGACTCAACCTCCATGCAAGTATATATAGTAATAAACTTCTTATAACAAAAAATATTTCTGGGTTCTTAATACAAGCATATTGTTACACTCGAGTAATTAATCATGTAACTAACCAGGCAGGATTGCCCTTAGAAATGATCATTTATAAGAGGGAGAAATATGTTTTAATTTTAACAAGGTTTTAATGAAAACAATTACTCATAAGGTCACGTGAAAAATGCATTGATGAAAGATGCTGAAAGTTTGTGAGAAAGAAATCAAGAGCAGCTGCAATGGCTCACTACTGACCGCTACACTTTATCACATAATAAAAACACATTTCTCCCCACCTCTACTGATGTAATGCAAAATCCATCATATGTATGATGCATTTTTCTTTAATTAAATATATTAAGACTGTTCAGAAAATATTTGAAAATGGTATGCACATAATTATTTTCAATATAGTTGCCAGGAATCACAAGGATGGGAGCCATGACACCTATCTTGCAGATGAGCAAAATAACTGCCTAGTTTTGTAAATTTTCTTACAACAGTTTAGATGTGGTAAGAGACAAGAAGGCACCACAATAAACCAGAGACATTTGAACAAAGCACTTGGACAATTATGTCAAAAGGTGTCAGTTCTAAGTATTTATTGTAATGAAAAATATCAGATAGCAATTTATGTTTCTGTGAAGTGAAACAAAATACCATGGATGTATTATCTATGAAGGTTCTTCACCTTTTCTAATTCAAGTGTGTTGACACCTGTGAGTGATGTGTATGAACAATATTTGCATGAACTCATGAGCTGACTATATAAAATCTTTACCTTGGCCTGGTAGCCACATGTAAAAACTGGACAGCAACAAAATGTAAATATCAGTCAATAACTGGGTGAAATTAAGAGCCAAGATCTTCACATTTTACATTGCCATAATTATTAAACAACTCTGTACATTGTTTTTCATAAAGCAGCAATGAAATTTTAATTTCACTATACAATGAACAACACTAAGCCCAATTTCTATCAATAACAAAGGGTATCATTAACAATGGGGGTTATAGCCTTAAAAAAAATACATCAAACACATTGACGAAAAAAATCTCACCAGGGCTTACGCCCCTGTCTCTACCAACTTTAAATATATATCTTCCCCAAATACGTAGAAAAATAATCCTTATTTGTTTAAAACTTTTAGCACTGGTCATCAATCGTGAAACTGGTGGTCAATTCCACAGAATAAATTACAACTTGGATACTGATCCAATAAAATGAAGACACTACCACCACCAACATATGATGACTCAACAAGACTTCTAAACAAGCACAATATATTCCAAAAATCAGTAATGAATAGGCACAATACAGGTAAAAATATTCTTTTCACAAAGTGTGTAACAAATACATGTAAAGAAAAGTTGATTCTGTGTGCAGGTTTCATTGTATGCAACATACTGTAAGAAGTCTATCACTGTATTTAAAGAATACAAAGAGAATATTGTTTAAGTTACTTCATTGATGATTAGTAATTCCCCTCTTTCAGGCATTTATAAAAAGCTATTCCGAATTTCACATTTAAATAGCCTAAAGAGATCTGAACACAATAAACCTTTATGTGCTTTTGACAATTCTGTTCTTAAAATCATTAGAAAAAAACATACATATAGTAAATGTATGTATTATCTCAATTTAGACAATAATTCAATGTTTCAACATGCAATGGTGCTATGTTTTTGAACATTAATTGCTACAAATTTAACTTCTAAATGCTCTTTAAATGTATCTTTTGCTGACAAATCTGCTTAACTTGTTATAGCTATGATTGAGTTATTTATGAAATCTAAATCTGGATTAGTGAATATGAAAAACAAACAAGACAAAGACAACATAATCATAATAAAAAAACATTAACATCTGAAAACAATCAAGTAATTTCCGCTGTTTAAATTTATCCATGACAATACAAGTAATCACACTGAAGTGAAATATCTAAAATGTACAATAATAATAATAATAGCGATATGTGAAAATAATGAAAATGATACAGATATACATCTTACATCATAAAGAATGAAAAGAAAACAAATGCCTTCAAATGTTCAGATCTATGATAATGGAATAACAAACAAAAATATTAATTAATGACAATATGTGATAAATTTCAAAGACTGGTAGAAATATTTCCAATTTATGATCCACATAGATATAATTGTAAAAAAACGTCACAAGTATGAAAGTGGTATGAATCAAGATACAAAATTAAACTTGCCGTCCTAAATAGTCTTCATTGTACCAGATTCAAGATATAAAAACAAATGATGGCAGTGTAACGAGTCCATCACATAATACCGGGAAATCCATCTTTGCATTTTCTTGCAAAAGTCCAATTCTTTCCACAAAATTGAATTTATTCAAACACACAAAAGAAATTAAAATATCTAAAAATATGAAACGATGTCTGTACAGCATACTCACATAATATAATAATCCATTATTGCCACCCTCAGAAGCATTTCAAAACTATTCCAAGGTCCTCCACTCGTAGTAAATTCTTACATCACCATTATTCTACAAGTATACTTGATGTTTCATTGAGTAGGGCCATTCTCATGAACTTCAATGCCAATCTAAACATGTGAAAAGGCAATAATATCAAGTCCAAGCTATAAAATCACAAAAGTCATATTACAAGAAATATTTTATCCAACAAGAGCAAAATCCATACTTCTAAATATGTTCCATCTATTAAATAGTTTTATCTTGAATGAAGACAAGGGAATCATTCTTTTCAGCTGCATCTTTTTGGCCCACTTCTAGAATGTTTTTTTTTATTTTATAAAACTATTGTATAAGATCTGGCTGGCATTTTATTTAATTCAGCTTACTAAAATCTAATTCAAGGCTTCATAGCCTACTATATGTTGGTTCCATCCACTTTAAATATGCTAGGCAGTGGATTATTTCCAGGCATAGACAGCTCCATCATGTACAACATCTAGATGAATACTCGGAGTGAGATAGAGAACATTAATAATATATGTAGATATGGAGACTCCATGGTGATGGGCTTTTCTTCCTCCACAAGAATTTTATTGTAACAGCTCTGCCTAACAAGCTACTTCCAAAATTCGTCCTAGACCATGTTTAGGACTCTTCTTCCATTGGCTCAGACTCTTGCGCCGATGAGTTGCTGAAAAAAAAAATAGTGCATATAAAATTGATTGATTTTATGATGACTAATAAACATGGCAATAGTTTTTTTTCCCAACAAAAGAGCTTTTGTTTTTGATCAGATTACTGCAAGTATGGCCTTTGGATAAGAAGCATCACAAACAAAAATATTTCACAAAACAATTGATTCATAAAAAATTAATTTTTTATTTTCAAAACAAGTCTTTGATGTACACAGTTCAAGAAAGGGACCAGCAGTAGTTCAGATGGCTGAGTCCTTGAGTCATACTCCAAGCGTTGCAGATTTCAGATTTCATACCCAACCAGGATATTTTGGCTTGAGAAAGGCAATTAACTTTTGTTTTCTAAATAAATAATGCATTAAAAGTGTCTTAAAATAAAAAAATCAAAGTAAATAATGCATTAAGTGTCTTAAAATAAAAAAAGCTAAAACTTTCATTTCAAGAATGGTGTTGCAGAACAGGATACTATTGTTTCCAAGGCTGTAGTAGGAGATGTTATTATTGGGTCTGCAATTAACCACAAAACAGGGGAGACAATTGCTTTATATTGTCCCAAGCAAATCTTGGAGAGAGAGAGAGAGAGAGAGAGAGAGAGAGAGAGAGAGAGAGAGAGAGAGAGAGAGAGAGAGAGAGAGAGAGAGAGAGAGAGAGAGAGATCAAATTCCCTCAATTCTACAAAAAAATTATGTCATTCTTTTCTTTTTTTTTTATTTCATTCATCTATAATGCATGTTTTTATCTTCTTACTACATGACTAACAGCATGACAATGTGCTAGATCCACTAACAGCTGTCTCTGGGTTCCAAAAGAGTCCAGCACATACAAAAGTAGAAAGGACATGAACATCTGAAGTCATGTTCTGTGCACAGCTCTCCTCCAGTTTCTCTTGACTCTTAAACTCTCAGCATCATTGGAGCTGTCATTAGTATGTTATTCATGATTTTAGAACCAGCTGAATTAATGATGTAAAAAAAATATAATCAGAATTTTAAAACGTGTACCTTCTTTTGGCAGTCACCATGGAAAGTGAGGCAAGAGCTGTTACTGTATCTGCCTCTTCCACTTCTCTCTTCTGTGCTTCCATTAGTGGCAGGTGAACTGTCCTCAAGTAACGGTCAACACATGGCCAGTATTTAGCTAAATGAATAAGAAATAAAATAACTGTGATATCTGTCCAAATCACAATCAAACAAAACATTATCAAACCAGTTGGCAACAAAGCTCTATCCCTAGACCTAATTAGATTACACACATCTTGTCAGTAACATAATTAGTCTTCATGTATCCTGTCAGTAACCTAAGCCACCTGTCCACAGTTCGTCATCCCATCACTAAAAGCTGGTTTTAAAATAATTCTGAACTACTACATACAGATTCTGAGGGCAGTTCAATTCAACCTTTTCTTCTAGTCACTAGATTTGTGTCTAAAACTTATATGACCCCCACGTGATACCCAAATGTTCAAGTCGAAACTAAAATACTGTTATTAATTCAAAACTGAAATATTGCTATTAATTCAAAACTGAAATATTGCTATTAATTCAAAACTGAAATATTGCTATTAATTCAAAACTGAAATATTGCTATTAATTCAAAACTGAAATATTGCTATTAATTCAAAACTGAAATATTGCTATTAATTCAAAACTGAAATATTGCTATTAATTCAAAACTGAAATATTGCTATTAATTCAAAACTGAAATATTGCTATTAATTCAAAACTGAAATATTGCTATTAATTCAAAACTGAAATATTGCTATTAATTCAAAACTGAAATATTGCTATTATTCAAGAACATTTAATAAGGTCATCTGTATCCATCATATACAAGCATGCTTACCATACAATGTGACCCCACTACAGAACACTGTTATAGTTCGGATACAACACGATCATGGTGTTGCTCTTAAAATTTCATATTTATGGATTTTTCACGTACACGAACAAGTATGTTTTTCTTTTTAAAGCACAAAATATATTCCTCTTATAAGTGCAAAAAATAATGTGAAGATGTTTATTATCATTTTGAAGAGGAAAATGTATATGAATTCTAATATAGCTTGGTTGTGGCATGGTTCCTGAAATTTCGTAGACAAGAATTTTTCTTGCACATGAAAAAATATTTTTTCTTCTTCCTAAAAGTATAAAAAAAAATGGACAAAAAGTAAATTCAGGGGCTTCACCACTGTCCTAGGATGCAGTTTCTTTTTCTTATTAGGAACAAAATATACCATCCAGAGATTTTTTGGGCAACATCATTGTTGGCTGTTTAAGATTGTATACATGATCTTGGATTTTGGGTAGAGAAATTCAAAGACCCACAAAAGGAAGTTGCAAACAGAAAAAACTGATCTGGAATCTATTTATTGTTACATGAACAGATTTTTTATTAATAATAACAAACCATATTAACAGTGCATTAACTTATGCTCAAATCTTGCATGAGTAATGTATGCGGAGATAAACTCAAACAGTCATGCTACCAGATTAGCTACAATCAACCAACATTTGAAGGCAAGAACAGTAACCACTATAATAGACCAAATAACAGTTAATTCTTCTTTTTTAAAAATGCACCCAGAAAAAATAGTTTTGCAGAACTTCAGAAAAAATGACTGCCTCTGAGTAACAAATTGTTTTGTATAAATGCTTAGCAAATGAAAAAAAATTCATCAGTTTCAATGTTCTACAATTATTTGATGTTTCTGCCACAATAACAGGCATTTGTTTGGTCTTCCAAAGCTCTCCTTTAGTAGTGACTTCATTAATACATACACCCTTCAGCAAAACAAGCTTACTACAATCTTTAAAAAACAAAGCACCTTTCATCAAATGAAGTCAGCACCAAATTTAAAATACAAGTAATGGAATATGTTGATTGCTGCATTTCCAAAGTTACTGGAATACATTTATTGTGCTGTGAGTGAGAGTTTCCTTTTGCTGGAAACAAGTTAAGCTATAGTTGCTGCCAATGGTGGCATATCATACAAATTAAATTTCCAAAGTTTTGAACCTAATGATCTGGCCATTAAGTTAACTGAAGATGGGCATCTTACACAAATGTTTGTTAAACATTTTAATTTATTCATGTTTTAATTTCCCTATGAATAGCCTCATCCCTTGGGTCACCTTGGGAAGATGATAGCTGTCTCAAGCTGACAAAAATCTAGACATATACATATAGCATGTAAGCTATAGCCAGATGCTGCTGGTGATGATATATCTTAGTGAATTGTTTAGTGACAACAGGATATAGATCAAATGAGGACTACCATTTTTTTCAATGAGTTAGTTGCATTTTCTAATGGGATGTGACTGATAAATGAATTTTACAAAATGATTGATATAAAATACAGTATATGATGCAGTGTACTACACAAATGTAAGCTGTCAATATACATGTGTATTTCAGACTACTTTTGTCTTCATTTACTCAAAAGCACATATTTGTGTGCCAGCTTTTATTCCCCATCCTTTGAACCAATTTTGTTTTTTGGTAATACCAACAGTTCGATACATAACATGGCCTGGTTCTATGGACCAAAGTTGTTTTAATTTAATCATGCAAAAATAAAGGAATATGTCCCAGACCAAAATGTTTTAAAAATCTGTTAACAAAAAAAGGGTAAAGTTTCTGTAATGGACAAAAATTTATGTCATCAACATATATCTGCTAAATTTCATTTATTTTTATCTTGAGGCTGCAAGCATTACCATAATAAATATAGCACATTTTTCACTGAAAACAGAAAAACAGAGCAAAATTAACTACCCCTAAAGAAAAAGTTCAGGATTCACCCAACAATTGAGTTTCTATTTATGTAACTGCCCATCTCCCTCACTTTTCCTAACTATACCTTTTTATGGTAAAGTCAACATTTAAAATGGAAATCTTTACTTTTGTTAACATCATCTCTTTAAGATTTTTCAGTTAGTTTTATCATAAGTTTCCTGTTATTGTGCATGCATGTGTATGTATGCGTTTGTTTGTGTGTGTGCAAACTTACTTTGTATATTGATAGCTGATTCTAGTGTTTCTAGAGCAGACCCACAAGGAACCCTGGATAGCTCCTGATCTGAAATAGGTGGAATCTGGGACCAGAAGAAATGTAAAATCAATAGAAATCTATGATGTTCTTTGAAAATATTTTATTATTAGTTTTATGATAGCTGATTCCTCTCTCTCTCTCTTTCACATACAAACACAAATGTTGATTTTAAAATAAGAAAAAAATCTGTAAAAGATCAACTTCAGGTAGTAGTGAAATGATAAATAATGACACAAGGACAACAGTTATATATGATATGAACTAGATAATGGCAATAGGACTACAAATAAATGAAACAGTATCTGAAATCAAGTAAGCAACTGAGTGAAATATCTTAAATCATGTAAGCAACAAAATGAAATAGTAGAATTAAGTCCTCAAAACTAATTAAAATATAAATGCAATTTAAAATTAATGTAAGGAAAATATTACATTGTCATTTGTATCTCTTGTCATCTTTCCATTTCTTTCTGACCATGTTAGTAAAAGAATAGAAATGGTTGCTTGTTGATTTTGTGGGTTTTATTCTTTCATTTTTTCTTCAAATTCAGCTATTCTCATTGCACTATTCAGACTGATTATGATTTGCAGTCAAGAATGCCCCAAAACATGATCAGAAAAATATATAAAAGAAAACATATAATTTATGTTTGAGAATACTCACTCAATCAAGATTAAGGTTAGGAACATAAAATGCTAGCTCCTGAATCTTGCCCTTCTGAAAACATGAAAATTCATCTAAGAGGAAGGAATTTTACCTTTCCATTATCACCACTCAGTCGTACCAGTTTTTAACTGAGTTGGATTCCAGTGTTGGTGGGAAAGTTGGGCAAGTTTTACAGCAATGAGTTTGGGCAAGTGTTCTCTGAGAAACAGTTTACTAAAAACATGCTCTCCTTTGAATACATTCCTTGCAGAAGGAGGAAAATTATAATTAAAA
Source organism: Potamilus streckersoni (assembly GCA_016746295.1). Classification (NCBI taxonomy): domain Eukaryota; kingdom Metazoa; phylum Mollusca; class Bivalvia; order Unionida; family Unionidae; genus Potamilus; species Potamilus streckersoni. The sequence goes on along the minus strand of JAEAOA010001885.1, from coordinate 863,633 downwards.
TTAATGAACTAATGCCCAGATCAAAATGTTATGGCTCAAACATGAGGTCCATGGATCTATCTAATCCCATGATCTGAAATCTTCACAAGGCGTTTTATCTTTTGCTATTTTAGATCAAGTTTATTATCAAGTTTATTACCCACTTCAGCCATAATGATAGGGTTTGAATGGCTATCCTCTTTCCTGGAAGAGACCTTTTCTTGCTCTACAACTTTTCTCTATGCACTTCAAATAATGCCTAAAGGCACAGACAGGGTCTTGTGTGGTCACCTCTTTTAGCATCTACTATTGAAATAGAACATGTGACAATGCTCTGATTGCTTGATAACAGCAGTAATGAAATCTTATGTCCAAAGCCTGGCTGTATCATTTGAACTGAGGATTTGAATTTGGATTTTTTTTTAAAGGTTGCTTTAACAATTTTTCAGTAATTATGCTATGTCTGGAGTGTGGCATGATGTCCCACCCAGTCACATTATCCTGACACCAGACCGGCCACTCCTAACACTAACCTCATAATGCTGTTTGCCAATTAAGGCAGCTGTTAGTACCATTTTTGTAAGTCTTTGGTATGACTTGGCCAGGGATCAAACCCATGACCTCCCACATCGGATGCAAATGCTTTAACCACTAGGCCACCAGAGCAGTCTTGGACTGAAGAACCATCCAATCTGAACTGGACATGGAGCCCACTGAAAGTGTATGTAACATTCACAGACTGCATGCCACATCAGAGGCAATCAGAAAGCATGTCATGTGCAGCTTTAGACTAAAGACCATGATGCCTGAAGGTGCTGGATAGAAATAGGGACTAACTTTGTCGTCTTGAACAGCTAGAGAAAAACTGGAGTCCCTCGAAGGAACTGATGTTCATCTGGACAAAATTTTTTCCAGGAATTCAAGATAAAGCCATTTTTATCTTTTAAGTGCAGAGTGTAGCCTCCCATGATTTTTTTCAGCAATAATAAGATTTTAAAAATGGCTGCTGTGAATGTCAGATGGGGACTATTTTCATTTTGGACCAACAATTATCATAAGCACAGTCTTATGGTACAAACTTGTGTTAATATGATTTATTGTTGTTACAGGGTTTAATGCCATTTTTCAACACAAGATAGGATATACATTGCACCCAGTATAAATGATAGAGGAAGAACCCAAGAAAACACCAGCAAATAACTGACACACAAGAAGCTACTGGCAAACTTTCTCACATACCCACATTGGCCGAGACCCAAGACTCAAACCCATGCAAAGGTGATATGGCAGTGATCCATAATGGTGAGCGCTTTAGACCACTCAGCCCAAGTTAATCTGACTTTCCTTCTTAGAACAGAAACAAAATTTTCAAGACTGCTGCCATGGTGGCCATACTGAACATCAGACCGGCACCATTTTTTATCAAGAGACATCATAAAAATTCCTTTTGGTGAAAGCACAATATGACCAGATATCTAGAAGAACTAGTGAGAACATGACTTTCAAAATGGCTACATGGAAGTCAGATTGGCACATTTTCATTTATGACTAACATGACATCTTAAGAAGTCTTTCAGTGAAACCTCCATACTGATATGATCTTTCTTTCACAAGCAGTTGCTATACATGATGGCCAGTATAAATGGTGGAAGAAGAACCCAGGAGAACCCTGGAAAGAACCACTGACCTATGAGAAGTTACTGGCAAGCTTTCTCATGTACCCATATTGGACTTTCAGAATGTTACTTTGACAGCTATTTTGGATTTCTGAACAGTGCCTCTTGGAACAAAATAAACATCCCAACAAAAGCTGCACATTAAGGAGGAGCCTGTCTGGATGGATTAACTGCAGCTGTCTGAACAGGTTCAGCTTTGTCTAGATTTTTCTGGGCACATCTATTTTGAGATCAAGTAGACTTGGGACTTATCCCACCTGAGAAAGGCCTGCATAATCATTTTGCTATTCTGACCTCTCAGTTTCTATTTTATTTTTGATATTGAGAATGTGAACGGTTTAACCCTTTCAACACTGCAAACCGGTTCAGGGGAAGTAAGTCTGTAAACACTATGGACCGACTTTTTGGTCTGGAGCAGTGTTTTTCTTTAATGTTATAATACCCGACTAAATAACTTTCGGGGTACCTCTAATAACTTCCATCTTGTAATGTAGATGTTATATTTGGATGATCTCATGAGTTTAGCTTGTATACAACTAGAAATATCGAACAAAGTAGGAACTTTTAACAGGTTTTCCGAATGCTGAAATTTGTATCCAAAATGGTTGAGTTTGAAGGAATTTGAGAGAAGAGTTATCAGAGAATTTAAATAATTTCGACATGGTAAATTTGGATGAAAATAAGAGAAGATATCTGGAGAGATAATGGAATGCACTTGTGTGTGACAGTGATGACGATGAAGAGGACTTTGAAGGTTTTGAACCAGAGTTATTGTACACTCCAAATGATTTTGTTTGGACGAAGCTGGAAAACCAGAGAGATTTGTTTCAGTTTTCTGACAGAGTTGGACACACCAGAGTGTTAGATGGCTCCAGGAAAGCTTCAGAATATTTTCAAATATTCTATTCAGATGAAGTTTTTGGAAAAATTGTCTGTTTAACGAACTTCAATGTGACGATCAAACATGGCAGAGGCGATATAGGTGTGTGGACAGATCTCACCTTGGAGATCATTTTGGTTCATTTTATATAATTTTAATTATTATGGATACCAGGAAAGAAAGACTTGTGTTGCTACTGTAATTATTCACTAGTACATCTAGTGTCAATTAAACAAGTTTTGAGAACTAAGTTTTGTAAGAGGTAACAAAATAATTACTTGTATTTTACCTGTTGTGTTACCTCTTTGCACCTGTATTTTAACAGTTATAATAGATATGCACATTTTAATGAATAAGTCATAAAATTTGATTTTTAACCTCGATTTTGACTCCTAATCCAGCCAGATCTTAAACATTGGCAAAGTTATGTTGGTTCAAAGTCCACAAGTCATTTTGCTTTCCAACTCCAAAGTTACTTAGTGTTGAGGACTCTATGCCCACAAAGTTACTTAGTGATAAAAGCGTTAAGTAAAGGCCAAACAAAATCCCTCCCAAATGATTGATAGTGCTTCCATTTCCAAGGCTTCTTGGTCCAGGATGAAAAGCATTGATTATAACTTTCATTCCCAGAAGGTTGATGTGAAAATGTAATTCCTCTAGCGCTCACTTGCTACTGACCGTGTTAAAGAATGGCAACAGGTGGGCCCTAACCAAATGAACTCGCATCTCTGCATACTGCTGTTGGGCTTTTCCAGGAGAATTTCAGACATGAGCAAATTTTTGTTGTACCTCTGCTGCTGGAATATTTTGGATGTGATCCAGACTTTCTGATCAAGTGTATAGGAGATATGGTTCCAGTTGGCCAGGAGTGCTATCTACAAAGGACACATGAAAAGGCAGTCAAGCGAAACCAGAACTGGTATCACAATGAGGAAGGCAAGGACATGCAGAAACTCACTGCATTCCATATCCTGTTGAAAATCAACACAAAGAGTTTGATAATCTGCACCATCATTTGAGGGAGATGGATGAGATTGAGACCTGTAAGAAACTCAGTGCCCAGGCAGGCAAAACACTGGAATGGGTTGAGATGTGACTTTTTCCCAGATGACTCAAAAGACTAGGAAACCTAAATGGGACAAAAAATCATTCCTGCCTTTCACCAGAATTGAATTTGTAAATATGAAGGACATCATACAGAGATACTACATTTGCCATTGATGAAGTTGGCTGGAATAGGGTAACGTTGCAGTTCATAACTTTTGTAAATGCCCATGGACTGATGTTGAGACCAAATGGGCAGACAGTTCATAACTTTTGTAAATGCCCATAGACTGATATTGAGACCAAATGGGCAGACAGTTCATAACTTTTGTAAATGCCCATGGATTGATGTTGGGACCAAATGGGCAGACAGTTCCTAACTTTTGTAAACACCCATGGACTGATATTGAGACCAAATGGGCAGACACAATTGGGTTGTTGTATCTGCTCCAAATCTCAACAGATTTGCTGATGTTTTTGTGGTCTAATACCATTTTTCTGCGCAAAGATAGGCTACATATAGCAGCAAGTATAACTGGTGGAGGACAAACCTGGGAAAACTCTGGTAAAATCCAACAACCCACAAGCAGCAACTGGCAAACTTTTTTGTATAATGAAATCAGAGTGGGTAATGTCACTGAGGTTATTCCTATACTGTGTATTATTCTCATCATGTTTGTATAGAACATCCTTGGAGACATGGACAAGTCATTACTATCATCCCTAATTGTGTTAGTTTCACTCCAATGGAAATGCCTTGAACAAATGACTTTCTTAGAGTTGGATGGACACGTTTTGCTGGTATGAATGGTTGGCTCAATAACCAGCTGTGTGATATGTGTGGCTGCTGGCTTGGCATTCAGCTCTGGAACTGCCTTGTGCAGAAGGTGCAATGATCCACTTCCTATGACACTAATGGCTGACATCTGGCATGGCTACTGGATAATAGGTACAGCATGGAGAAAGCTGATATGGAACATCAAGAGCTGAGAGTGCCTGGGCTTCCTCGCCCAAATACAATGCTTGGCATGCTGGGGAACATATTCCAAATGGGCTGCCTATATCCAGAAGGAAAATTCCCTGCAAGTCCGAACTATCCATGGAGGTTTGCTCTGCATGTATTGACAAAAACTGTCCTGAGGCAATCAAAAGTGCTGTCATTGCCCCTGCATGTGGACATATCAGCAGCTCTAAAAACATGGTGATGGAAATTTTGCAACCCCTAGTTCCTCCACTTTAGTGAGGTAGTTACTGCAGTCAGAGTCATGTATCTAATTTTAGAGGGAGAAACGTTATGATGTCTCACTATGCTAGGCTCATGTCAAACATCTATATCAATGACTTCACACATTTCTCCATTTTTTAATACCTTTTGTTACACACTAGTTCAGATAATTTCTGACTGTAATGCAAACATGCTACATTTTGAGGAAGACAAAATCTTTGTGCAAGCAGGAGACATCTGCTCATTAGTTTTAAATTTCTTGTTTAAAGAAGAAAATTCAGAAAAAATAACAACCCAAAAGCTTTCACAAACCTCAAAAACAAAACATTACTTGAGAGTAAATATATATGCAGTGAGCACTTCCCCCTGTAACAATAATTCTGTATTAAAGCACAAGTTTGGAATAAACAAAGGCAACAAAAAATTTAAATAAATATTGATCAAAAGTAAAATATAATAACTACCACAATTAGTATAAATCAAAAATGACACACTAATATACTGCTTTTCTAAACTGAGGGGTTAAAAATTCATAGAATTTCAGAAGATCTTGCAGTATTAAAGGTGATAGTGCCAAGTGAAAGCTTCCATCCAGCAGTGGAGAGGTTTGTCTGTTGACGAGAGATGAGAGCAAATGAGGATGAATATATGTTGGATGATTACAAAAAGTGTCTTCTGTATAAAAAAATAAATATCAAACATGTTCTCAGCTGTGATGGTAGTTTTTGAGGACTTGGAAGATACAGAAATATGGCTAAATCATGTGAGAAAGCTTGCCAGTAGCTTCTCGTGGGTTCTTTCCTAGGATTCCCCGGTTTCTTCCTCCATCAATAATACTGTCCGCTATGAAAAGCCTATCGTGTGCTGAAAAATGCCATTATGCCCCACAACAACAAAATTGCCAGGGAGTGTTACCTCTTCTCCTAGCAGTGCTCTGACACACATCTCCGTAGCATCACATATCGAAGTTAACTCGTATCCTCCTTCCAACACCAATACTATTTTACCGCCAGCCAATGACATAAGTTCTCGAGTCATGTGACCAAAACCTGAAAAACAAAGAGGCCAAAGATGAACATGAAGGCTTTGATGATATGCTCCTTATAAAATCTTGAGAAAAACAGTTTTTGAGAATAAGAAAAAGAAAAATGAAAGACTATACTGTAAGCTCACTGCCACAGGAACTAAAAACCGAATCTAAGAGTAGAATAAAATTTGAAGAAAAAAATCATCCAAGAGCATTTTACAAAATAATGTGATCAAAATTCAAAGACTTTACAGATTCTATTTTTTTTTCAGAATTGATTTTCAATGTGGGACAGCATTTTACCAAACACATTCAAAGTCTATATTGATGTTGTTGCTTGGGTTTTGCACCATTATTCAGCAGATAAGAGGTTTCATGAATTTGGGGCTAACTAAAAATTTTCACGGGGCAAGTAAAATGTTTCATGAATAGGAGGGCCAACTAAATGTTCCATAAGGAGCGACTAAAATGATTCGTGAATACAAAGCCAACTAAACAATTTGACTGAAAATGAGTGCCAGTTGAGGGTAACTAAAATGATTCGTGAATACAAAGCCAACTAAACAATTTGACTGAAAATGAGGGCCAGTTGGGGGCAACTAAAATGATTCGTGAATACAAAGCCAACTAAACAATTTGACTGAAAATGAGGGCCAGTTGGGGGTAACTAAAATGATTCATGAATACAAAGCCAACTAAACAATTTGACTGAAAATGAGGGCCAGTTGGGGGTAACTAAAATGATTCGTGAACACAAAGCCAACTAAACAATTCAACTGAAAATGAGGGCCCTCATTTTCAGTCAAATTGTTTAGTTGGCTTTATATTCACGTGGTCACTGATTATGTTCTGCTATTCAAAGTAAGTAGGTCGTAACTCTGTCGTCTTCTCCATTCGACAAAATAGCGGTCTCTGATATTGTGCAGTATTTGCTTGAGTAGAATCACAACTATGAAAGCTTCAATAATTTTGGTAAAGGCTCTGATAATGATGTAGGAAGCCATTAGTTTTTATAAATTATCAAATTCAGCTGATTTAGTGATGTAGACGCAAAGAACTTGTAAATTTTGAGTATGTGAAATCGCCGCTACGGTTGATCACATGGCTTCACTGATTTGAGAGTGAACGAGTTCTCTCAAGATTTTGAAGCACATTCAAAATTATTTTGCGAAAACTAATCATACAGCTATAACAACCATATTTTATTCTTAAATCTTTCCATACATAATGTGTGTGTACCAAAAGCGAAAATGGTTAAAATTGCTGTTAAACGTAACATACACTTCACTGCTTAACAGGCCTATGTGTAGCGGACTGCACTGTGTAACTTTACTACATGCTTATTGAAGGGCTAAAAAGCTCTATGAGGGAAAGGGTTAAAATTCTGAATAGAGATATACTGTTCATTTATTATCAGTGATCTATTTTTAGTATCTCATTTCATTTTAATGCATAATGTTAACACATTACTGATATTTATTTTTAACAAGCTGTTCTTTTGGTGGCTCTAATTTTAATTAATGGATTGGTCTTCCGTTTAAAAACAACAATCTAGTTAAGTGTTTAAACCCTGGATAATATTGGCTTCAGGTAACAGCAAAACACTTTTTGTTCTCTATCATTAGTCCACATTAATTACTGGTTTTATGATCTTGCGCAGATGAGAAACTCAAGAAATAAAGCCTTCTCTCTACTCGTTTGTGCAAATTTACTATAAAATTTGATAGTTATATTTTCTTTTTATATGACTTTTGTGTTTTTCTGTTTTTATTGATGATTTTTGTACATTTCTCATTTCCCTATCATTTCTTAAAGAGGTGTCATCTACTGTATTTTATGTATTTTATTGTACCCTTTAATATTTTGTACAAAATCCAATTATCAAAAAAATGATTATTTAAATGTATCATAATTGTATGTACACATCATTTTATATTTTTTTCAAAAATCCATTAAATTATCGGACATAAAATTTCAACCAAAGAAAATTTACATTTGCATAGACTGAAAATACTGTATAGCCATCTTGGTGAGAAAATACAATGATTGATGCATAAGATCTCTTTTTATCATTACAATATCTACTGGTGTTAACAAATGGACAAAGACCTTCACAGAACATACCTTTAAAAATATCATTAATTAGTTCTCCTTAAGTCTGTCACTGTAACAAAATGCACCATCCATTTTAAAACAAGTTTGGAAGCCATTTGATGCTTTCTTAGCCAACAAAAATTATATCTCAGTACGTGCTACAGTGAATACCACAGACCATTGATCAACTGGTCCTATTGTTTCATTCATTAAAGTCATATAAACATAAAATATAAAAACCTTATCATTTTTTATCATAAATCCGAGAGTCACCAACACCTTTAAATGTATTTGTATATATGCATTTACTTTCTTTTAAGTGCTTTTACTGTGTTGACTTGGATATAATTAACATTTTTTGACTTGGATATAATTAACATTTTGTTGCAAATCTATTCAACAATATACCCTTATATTGTTATCTTTATTGGTGAGTTCCAATAGCAAGTAATGCCTATGAATGCTTGTCCTTATAACATCTGTTGTATCGACAATGGCTTCAATAGTACATGAACAGATTTTCATTTCCTTAAAGAGAGCCTCATTTCCCTGCTGGGAGCCTTGTTGATTTGACCTCTTCTGTTGATTATTGCTCTCAATCTGATTTCAACTGGAATAACCAAAGTGATAAGCATGTTTAATTACTGTTTAAATAACACTACATAACCATATGATTGTTGCAACAATGTATGATTTAGATTTTTAACATAGATTTAACAATTTTTCAGTCATATTGCAACAATGTTTGCAGTGTGACAGTTTATAGTGATGTCTAGTACTGGGGCATCATGTAGCAGACATGTGGGATGATGCTCCACCCAGTCACATTATCCTGACACAACGACCAGTCTTAGCACTAACCTCTTAATGCTGAGGCGCTAAGCAAGGCAGCTATTAGTACCATTTTAAAAAGTTTCTGGTACGACTCGGACGGGGTTCAAACCTGTGGCCTCCCATATCTGAGGTGAACGCCTTTTACCACTAGGCCACCGGAGCGGTGTGTTGTGACAATGTATATTTTAATTAAAACATGAATTTTTTTATTTTACAGCGTTATTTGATAATGGAATATAGTAGGGTTTCATTATACACAAGGATTATCACAATCATCATGTAACTGAAAATTGTTGTTGTTGTTGTTGTTGTGGTGCTTAACGCCATTTTTCAGCACACGATTTGCTATACATGGCGGCCAGTATTAATGGTGGAGGAAGAAACCGGGAAATCACCGGAAAGAACCACCGACCCACGAGAAGCTACTGGCAAGCTTTCTCACATATCCACATTCGCTGAATCTTAGACTCGAACACATGAAGACAGCGGTAAGATAGCAGTGATCCGTAACGGACAGCGCTTTAGACCACTCGGCCACTCAGGGCCCCTCAGTGATCCGTAACGGACAGCGCTTTAGACCACTCGGCCACTCGGGGTCCCTGTAACTGAAAATAGTATCTTTTCTCTTTGCAAAAGCTACAAATAAAAACTGCATTAACTAAAAGGCGATTGGATGTTATTTTTTATTGCAATTTGCTAACAAAATTATCGTTGCTGTAAAAATACAAGTTGGACTTAATTTCTTGACAATGTGGACTCATATTGTTGCGTGAAATTTACTAATAAACAATACCCATAACTATCATAATCATTTTGCCAACATTATACCAGCCACATATGCTCTAAATGCAGAGGAGCTTGCACACGGAGACATAATCCTCTCTCTCTCTTATTCACTAATAACAATGAAGATCTTTAGGAGCTTGCACACGGAGACATAATCCTCTCTCTCTCTTATTCACTAATAACAACAAAGATCTTTAGGAGTAGTTTTATTTTTTATTCTTAATTAGATTCTTGAGTTGAGAGCAGAATAAGACAGAAAATATACATTTACTTTGTTCATTTGTACCATAAGGATGTCAAGTAATGTGTATTCCATAGCACTTGTTCAGGTATGATCTCTTTATTTCTTTGTATAGGCTTAAGTACCACATTATTTAATTTTTTGTACACTGAAATTAAGAATTATATTTTCATGTAGGAAAATTAGTAGAATAATCAGCTCATATGACCTTGCAGCAACATCAGCTAAAAATTTAAACAATGAAAAGAATAAAATTTGAGGCAGAGATATAAATCCTGACCCGTATGACATCCAATAAAAAATCATACTTCAGTTTTTTTTTTGGGGGGGGTTGTTACTAAACAAAGAAACAAAAATTCAGGATTTGTTTCAAATTTATTTTTTTTAATCTTACTAAACACATGCAGAATCCATGTATTTTTAATTAACTTGAAAAAGAAAATATATCTGTCTTCCTTAAAGACTAGGTGCATGATATTCAAGCTAAAAATTGTAAACTGTTTGGTAATTTTAATAAACTATGAAACACCAACCTTTCAGGATTTTCCAACCTTAGGATCACACTTAAATTATAATTTATTTGCTTAGATATCTAACATAAAAAATTAGTGAAGATTAGTTTATTTCTTTTTCACTTTAAAACTGGTCATCATATGCTATGTTGTGTCCTCCCTGATTCTTGGAACATATCACTGAAAATTACTAATGAGAACAAATTCCAAGGTTTCACCAATCTTATTCAATGATCTGGAATGCCCTCTCATTAAATGCAAAATCTGCTCTGACTTTCTGGGAATTCCAGTGCCTCTACAGGGCTGTATAAAAACAAGATTTATAACTTTCATTGTGTGTGTGTGTGTGTGTGTGTGTGTGTGTGTGTGTGTGTGTGTGTGTGAGTGTGCATGCATGCATTCACTTGTGTACATGTGTTCATTTATGTGTGACTGTTTGCTATTAGGAGCAATTCTATCTGTTAAAACACAGGACTCCAAAGAAAATAGTTGCTGAACTAAATAGACTATTATTTTAAAAAAAAGATAATTCTTATTATTATGATATAACTTACATGCTGGTGTCACTTCATAGCCACCTAATGGTGCTGGGTGCCCTAGTGCTGCATCAAAGCCTGCCGACACTAAAACTAGTTCTGGGGCAAACTCTCGGGCAATAGGCATGACAATGGTCCTGGAGAAGAATGGGGGAAAAAAACCCTTCTAAAATCTAAAATTCAAATGCCAATAACAACTTCAGTAAGCAAAGACCAAACAATTGGAAGTAACACTTTTTGAAGAAATGCCAAATTTAGCTCTCAGTCTATTATAATAATAACATATTCCACCAATAAAATTAAAGAGAATGGGTTTTGTTGAAAGAGCTTGCTTTTCCAATTCAAATGTAAAAAAAAAAAAACAACATACAAAGATGATTGGTTGGTATTTTTATTCAAAAAGAAAACTTCATAAATGGTTGTGATAAAACTTTTCACCAGTAAGTACATGTTATAAATACCTTTTATTCAATGTACTGCTTAGAACCATCAAATTTTGTTTGTGAATACAAAATTTTATTAAATGAATACATTAAATTTTAGGAAAAAAGTTTTAGTACAATCCATGATACTGCATAGCTTAATATGATGTAATCATTACATGAAGATACAAGTGATTGGATCATAGCATTATGAACTCTGGAACAGATTGGACATTACATACATAATCCTCTCATTATAATGCCCTTCATTTTAACACAATTCCCATTAATTGGTGGATATGGTCAGGGATCCCATTTTCATGTAGTGTTTAACATTGTTATAATCAGGCAGTACTGTATCATGTACTTCATTGTGAGGTTGTATACTCTACAGCTACCATTGACTGGTGGTATAGTCAATGGCTTCCATGAAAGCGTTATAATGAGGGATACTCTATCAAGTATTTCATACAAGGCAGGCTCACTATTAGGTAGTATATTGTACTGTTTATTTGGACAATATTCTAATGAGTAAGTATATGTGACTTCTTTCTCTTATAATTATATAATGATAAAGATTGAAACAAATGCAATAAAAGTATTGGGAAAGTAAACAATAAAGTTGACTGAAAGATTCAAGACTCTAGGAAATCTTTAGTAATTTACAAACATAAACTGAATATGCATGCATTCTTTTGCAGAAAACCAATGTGATCTCAACAGACGTTAGTCTGAAATTTGTCTTTTCTTATTTCAACTGAGGAGCCAACATGAAATCTTATAAATTTTAAATAATTATTGAGCTATAATTTATGGAAAACTATTGATAGGGTACTTTTTCCATATACTTATTTATTTAATGACCCATACTTTGGGATAAATATTTAACAAACACCAGTGCATGGATAAACACACAAAGCTTTAATTTTCACAACTGATTTGGATAGCTTGGATCTTTGTAACTAAGTATCCGTTTGTTTGTGTGAGACTTGGATTTTTAATGTAGCTATAATAATCGTTCAGTCAAATTACTACTATATTTGCAGTGCAGCAGTTTACAGTGATGTCTAGCACTGGGGCATCATGCCACAGACATGTAACGTGATGTCTCACCCAATCACATTATACTGACACCTGGTCGATAAGTCCTAACACTAACCTCTTAATGAGAAGCAACCAGTGAGGCAACTGGTTATACCATTTGTACAAGTCATTGGAAAAAACTTGGCCAGTGTTCGAACCCACATGCTCCTAAATCTGAGGCAGATGCTCTTACCACTGTGCCACTGGAGTGACCTAGTGATCATCCATACATTTACTATTGAAATTATGCAAGATCTTGATGATATAAGAATATATTCCCAACTGATAAAATCTAGATAAAAAAATGGCCTCCTGACAGATAACATGCTCAGCCGATCAGATGCAAGACTACTTCATATGCATGGATTTCTCTCCTCAAACCAATCCAAAATCTTCGATGATACAAGACCATATTTCAAATCTATCAAAATTGGATTCCGAAATATGGCCTCAAAAGCAGCCGCAAGGTCAGCCAATCAGATCTATGAACACTTCATGAATATGCATGGCTCTTGCACATTTTTACACTCATTGGAGATTGCATGATACAACCCACATTGCAAGTTTGATAAAAACTGGATAAGAAATATGAATTCCAGAGTGGTATCCAGCAATTACTGATGAATGCATGGCTTGCCATATGTTCACTTTCTATTACTGCTAGGTGAGCTAAAAACAAATTGTAGTTTTTGAAATAGTGGTCTCTGTTATCTATACCTGTTTATAGTTTCATAATTTTCTGTCTAAGCAAAAAATTCATTCTAGACGAAACATACTTTTTGCATCAATGAGCATGAGATTGTAACAAAAATATATCTTCTCATTTCATTCGCTAAAATGTTTTGATCCACAGTCTTTATCCAAGTCAACTACACTTACCTAAATGCTGCCAAATATTCAGCATCTCCTTTAGCGGGAGACAGACCTCCACTAAAAGCAATATTGACATTAAAGCCAAGCCCATCTCCTTCTCCACATTCTTCAGGGTCCCCAGTCCCAGGGAAAAAGTTACCATTGTCATGACGATGTATTGATATGTAAAGGACATGATTATCCTCATAGAACATCTGCTGTGTACCATTACCATGGTGAACATCCTGCAAAATATGAAAACAAAATGAACATATAAGTTAGGCATATTAATACAAATACCATTTTGTTAATTTATGGGATTTTAAGGCATTATTTAAAGAATGCTTTGCCAGATTTGATGCATATTAAGAATAAAATATTATCACATTCTTATGTGTTTATATCATGTATACTTGCTTATAACTCAAGTCCAACTAAAAAAAATCAAATCCCCTCATTTGTCATCACATAATGTACAGCCCTATCACGTGTTTCATTAAACTGATTACTCCTAACAAAGTGCACATAAACATGTCTAAAGTGACGGCAGATCTTCATTTGTTTAGTGTGTAGATGGGCTTTTAGTTTAGTGGGTTAAACACCATTTTCTCAATTGGCTATATTTAGCCATCAGTATGTTTGGTGGAGGAAGACCCTCGGAATCACCATTGACCCATGACAAGCTGTTGGCAAGCTTTCTAACATAAACACAATGTCCAAGCCGAGATCCCAAGTTTGAACTCAACTTGTAATTAAGCAAGTATATTTACCTTATGAATTCAACAAGATTTAACCTTTTACCTCATAGAGTGTATGGCTTTTTAGACCTAGGATATACATGTAGCCAAATTGCCCAGTGCAGTGTGATACAAATAGAACAACTATTACTTATTCTGCTGTATATGCATGGGCCTGTTAAACAGTGAACTGTATGTTACATTTAACAGTGATTTTAACCATTTTACATTTTTGGTATACATACAGTATGTGTGGAAAGATTTAAGAGTAAAATCTGGTTGTTATGGCTGTATAATTATTTTTCACAGAAGAATTTTTATGTGCTTTAAAATCTTGAGAAAACTCGTTCACTTTTAAGTCTGTGAAGTATCGTGACCAACCATAGCTGCCATTTCTCACTCGAAATTTACAAGTTCTTTGTCTGCGCCTGCATTACTAAATCAGCTAAATTTGATAATTTATAAAACTAATTGCTGGCAACATTAATATCAGAGCCTTTACCTAAGTTATTGAAGCTTTCATAATTGTGTTCTAATTGTGGAAACCTTGAGTAAGTACTGAACGAAATCTGCGACTGACATTTTGGAGAGTGCAGAATATGATCTACTTACTTTAAATAGCAGATTTTGACCAGGGCATAAACAGTGACCATGTGATCTTATGTAATGGTTATTCACAACAATGAATGTAGTATCTAATAGGGGATTTCTCCAAAAAAGGCACCACAAAAACCCTGCTCAAAATGGCTCATGTTTACAGCAGGTGTCAAAAGGCGCTTATTTGCAAATGCGCTTATATGTAAATTTAGTAGAGGCATCCAAAGGTGTTTGTATGAGGCAATGGGTTAATATGAATACATGCTCAAAAAGGAAAAAGAAAAGAAATCTAGCTAAAGAAAACGGATGGAAAGGGAGAAATATTCTAATTTGTTTAATGAAATCTCAGGCTTGAATGAACTTCTCCAAATGTGCCAAGTGCATGTATGATCTCATATAATGACCTAAGATATTAGAATTTTGACTAATCAAAACACAAGGTATTATTTACAGCTGAAAAACTTTCCATGCTAGTCACTAATATAGCATGAAACATGACTGAAGAATGAAACTTGATGATTAATTACTCTGATCAATAATGATGCATGTACCCATATAAACTCGTTCATTGGCACTTAATTATATATTCTGATACATTTAAAAACTGATCAGTTTTTTTTGCTACAATTCCAATCAATAAAAATTTTTTATTATTTTTTTTTTGTTCTTGTAAATTTTAAGTAATTTGGAGAGTATTCCATCTATTAATTCAGAAACAGCAAAATACATAAAGCTGACATTCACAAGTTTACAACGACAATCTTAAAAGAGCACAAAATATGAAACTGTCTCATTTAAATCCTAAGCATTGCAGATCTCGCTGGTGTACACTTTTGTTGATCTTAACTTATTCCTATAACAGGATACTTTCCAGAGTAATTACTTTCAAACTAACCAATCCAATCACATTCATTTTCGTTTAACCTTATAGTTGTATAACATGAGATCAAATGCAGAAATGTCATCTTGAGCATGACTATATAACAAAGCAGTCAAAATTCAGTCAGGCCACTTTTCATTAAGGTGCAATGCAATGTAACAAAATTTTATATACTACTACCATCAACATAGAAACATGCATTTAAAATGTTCAGTAGTGTGCTTTGATTAATGACCGTAATTACCTCAAGGTCAGTTTAGAAACTGCAGTTCCAAACCCAAAATAGTCAAAAGCTTTTTGCAAGATCTCTCGATTTGACATAATTTTCAGGATGGTTTTGTTTCGTCATTTTCTTTTTTCAATTTCAAGTGGCGATGGCAAAAGCTTCTTCTGCCATGAGACATTTAATCAACATATGATGTCCAATAGATAAATTGTTACCTGTTACACATATGTAATTTAATTACTTGTGTGTTAGTTTAAATGTTTTATTTTATTTTTATTTCATTACATGCTATTGTATGATAACTTTATTCACTGGATTTGACATTTGTTTCAGAACATTTTTTTCAGTTCAGTAAATAACCAGTGTTACTACACTGTATTTTTAGTTGACCTAGTTCATGACCTTGATTCAGAATTGGTAAACTTTTTTATTCCTATCCTAGAGTGAAAATCATGTTATACTTGGCTTGTCAGCTCTGTTGTAAACAACTTTTTAAAAAAAAATTACTTAATCTTATAGTAAGATTTGTTTAGTAGAATCAAATTCATCCATGTGTCAGCTTCTTACTGTGCCATTTGAATTAAGTGACCACATGACCCCATCATATAATCTAAAGTTGCATTTAAACTAATGTTTTATAGAAATTCAATTCAGTCAAATTGAAAGGTATTTTGTGTTGTGACTAGTTTGAGTTAATTTTTTTAAAGTTTTCAGAATTAGTATTGCTCTGGAAAATATACAAGTGCTCTTCCTCATAAAAATTTTTGGACAAAGAAATTTTTGGGAATTATTCAGAACTTTTGGATTTGAACTTTGATTCATTTAAAACGTTTTAGTGATATGAGTTTTATTATTAATTCTAGGAATAATTTTGGTTTAGATTCACAAACATTAAGTCCTTTATCGCATTTTTACCTTGTTTTTTTAGGGAAATAAATTCACTCTTTGCTTTGTATGAGCCTAAACACGCTTTTCTCCCAATAGAATTATATGCAATATGAAAACAAGATCTGGATCAAACATGAACAAGTCAGTTTGCAAATTTGACTTGTGATGCTTATGTTTTCTATTATAACATGTTTTCATAATTACAGAGTCCTTTTAGTGAATTTTGTGCCCAACCATAAAGGTTGACTGGTCTGCAATGGTTGTTCAAAGGATATGGCCAGTATGAAAAATTACTATTACTTACCCAATCGACTATTAATATTTTGTTCAACTTCAATTTCTCTCGAACTTGTTTGGCAGCTATAGCTATTGAATTGAAATAGCAAAATCCCCTGAAATAGGAAATTATAATGAATAAACATTTAAACCAGCTATGGTTACAATGGTTCTAGTTCAATTCGGCTTAATTCCAAATGAAACAAACTATGTAACTTTCATTTATAATGCACTTAAACTCTTGAATTCCATTGTAATGGCACTAAACTATTATATATTATATTTAATAAATTCTGAATAGATCATGTATTTTAAATATTGAATACAGAAACAAATATAGTATAAAACTGAAAATGTTTTGACCAGAAATATAACTGCTCATCTGAAAGTACGGAGGTAGCACTAGTTGGAAGTATGGTGGTCACACTCTCTTGAGACCTTGCTCTGCCAGGTCACCAAAATGGTAATTATTTGACCATTTTGTCCCACGTAAGTCATATCACCCTTCACAAGAGCCAGAATTTCTGTGCAAAAAGGGTACCTTGTTATAAAGGGATCATTATCCTTTTATCTTGTGACATACATAAAAATTTTATAACTCATAATGGGTGTTTCGTGGCTAGTCTCTATGGAGCTAATGTACAATTTGAAACTCAAGTGACTGGTCCTCTCGTTATTTCATTTATATATGACTAATTTCCCAAGTCAGTTGATCAAGTCTTGTTGTTTTACAGCACAGTAACACAACTAGGTTATTTAGTGCCAAGGCAATTGAAGTGAAGTGTCCTGCACAAGAACAAACCAAGGCGGGTGACCTGGGCTGATCTAATGGTAGGATTGAAACTGGCACTCTTATGCATGCAAGTTCGGTATGCTAACTGCGATGCGACTGCCTCCATTAGTGGCCTCTTATGATATGCGTTAGAGTACATTGGGCTTTTTTTTTACACCCCATGCATGAGAGGGAGAGGGGTAATCTCAAATCAGACTGAAAGAAAATTAAAACAAGAGCCTGTAGTTGGGTCAGATGCTCATTAGCTCAAGCCGACTTGTAAAAGCAAGCATTGCTGTATTTGCCAGAGTAATTCTATGATAATATCTAAAATTATACATTCCATCCTTCAAACAATCTCTACAATCTTCCTATGGACTTGATTACTGTAGGTGACACAACATTCACATAACTTTATTGCCAACCCTACAGCCTGCTTGAGATCTGGTCGAAGTGTACAGTACATATATGCAACATCAAGGCCTGGAAATCATAAAACTCAGAGTTTAAGTACTCATTCAGATATTCAAAAGTGACTTTTAAACTATTATGGTCTTTATAATTGGGTGATGCAAATTATCTTCAGTCCAAGTTTGCAGATGTCCACCCTAAGTTTCAGACAGTTTTTGCACTCACAGCCAATCAGGAAGTCTCAACCTCTAATGGTGGTAACCTTTAGAATAAGTTTGCAAAAGATGACAAACCCAACTAATGTGAAGTAGGAATGCCAGCTTCAGAATTTAGAAACCACAATATAAAACAGTAAATTTTCATCAAAAAATTTATTCTACTGATTCAAAGCACTTTTGATTCAAACATGTACCCTGGAGTCAATTTTCCCAGCATGCTTTAGTTGTTGGAGATAATACAAGTTATGGTATCCATCCAATGTTGATACTTTGCATGTTCTGTTTGAAATTTTGGTTGCAAATTGCAAATCAATTTTTTCCCTCATAATATAATTCTCATTGGTTGCTTTTGTTCTGAGATTTTTAACTCTCTGAAAAATCAGGGCAATAAGTTAACATAATTTTTTACTGGTTCACTATTTCAAGAAAATAACAGAATTTCAGTGATCAAGCTATACCAAGCTGCAGTTCACCTACAGAAAATTTAATTTTCTGACAAGATAATAAAAATCTAACATAATGATCAATATGGCATCATCTGAGTTTGACAACAAAAAGGAACAAAACATCTCTGTATTAAAACTTCAGGTAAAGGTGAATTTCTTTTCTATATAATGAAGCTTACATTGCTTGCTGGTACTCTGCATGGTGGCCTGGTGGTCGAACTAGTGCAAAACCATTCTGGAAATATAAGATTTTCAAAAAAACATTAATATCTAAAAATATACATTCCATCCTTCAGACAATTTCTACAATCTTCCTATGGACTTGATTACTGTAGGTGACACAACATTTGTCTTGTGTATGTGGGTATAGTTTCAACCAAATATCTCAATATATTTTCCTTTCTTTTGACCTTGACCTGTAAACAATGGATGTAACTTCTGTAAATAGCCATTTTGAGCAGGTTTACTTAGCTCAACCACATTCAGGGAAAATCCCCTATTTGATACACCATTCATTGGTGTGAATGACCATTACATCAGATCACGTGGTCACTGTTTATTCTCTGGTTAAAATCTTTTTAAAGTAAGTAGGTCATAACCGTGTCTCTTCAAAAAGGCAGTCGCTGATATCATTCAGGACTTGCTTGAGTTTTCAGAATTAGAATCACAACTATGAAAGCTCAATAACTTAGGTAAAGGCTCTGATACTGATGTAGGAAGCCATTAGTTTTTACAAATTATCAAATTCAGCCGATTTAGTAATGAAGATGCTGATAAAAAACTTGTAAATTTAGAGTATAAAAATTGCTGCTACGGTTGATCACGCGGCTTTACTGACTTGATGGTGAACAAGTTCTCTCAAGATTTGAAAGCAAATACAAAATTCTTTCATGAAAAAAAAATCATACAGCTATAATGATCGTATTTTACTCTCTAATCTTTCCATACATAATATATTTTGTACCAAAAATGTTAAATGGTTAAAACTTCTGTTAAACGAAACATACACTTCACTGCTTAACAGGCCTATGTGTAGTGGACTGCACTGAGTAGCTTTGCTACATGCATATTGAAGGGCTAAAAAGCCATATGCTCTATGAGGGAAGGGTTAATTTTGCTTGGGATAGGGTTTCAAAAGTTGATAAATTATTGGTCTCAACCTTGGTTTCCTGAATTCAAGGCCAGGTCACATATAAACAAGTCTGTGGTGTTCCAGAATAATGGGACCAAGGGAAGGCATTTCTACTGTGAAGTAGTGATCCACTGATGCAAGTTAGAATTTTGTGTTGTTCTCATATGAACTCTTTGAGTAATAAGAGTACCCTGGCATGTATTTTTCACAAGAGTCCTTCAAAGAGACCAATGATCTAACGGCCCACCTAAATTATCTAAAAATTTAAGATAAGAATATTTCTTTCATCTAACAGCTGAATATTTAAACGATCTCTATTTTTTTAGCTGTAACAAGATTTTATAATTAGCTGCTGTGTTGCACATATTGTATATCAGATTGGCACCATTTTCATTTAATACCAACAAGATATATCAAGAAGTCTTCTGCTGAAAACCCAATTTAGCTATGACTTTCTGCTTTAGAATAGCAACAATAACAAAATTGTCAAGACTGATGCCACTGTGTTCATATTGATTTAATACCAATTAGATGTCATAATAACCAATTAGACATCACAGTAGCCAATTAGACATCATAATAACCAATTAGACATTACAATAACCAATTAGACATCACACAATAAGTTTCTTGGTGAAAACACAGCCATCTATGAGAAGTAGTGGAAAAAATTTAAAGATGGCTATTGGCCGACAGAAGTTGGATTCAAACCCTTTTCATTTACAACCCACAAACAATCATAAAGTCTTTCAGTGAAAACCCCATACTGACATGACCAGAAAAAGATACCCACCATAGAGGGCATACTGAATGTCAGAATGGTACCATTCACAATAAATAGACATCAAGAACTATGTACTTTTGCTTGTTAAAAAGATCGCTGAATTATCACCATTTTAGTCAAAACGATAAGATTTTCACTGTTGCCAATTTGATGGCTGCCATTTTGCCATTTTCACTCGGATCCATATGAAGTCTTCCAGAGAAAACACCATGGAATATCACTTTTCATTTAGAAGTAGTGTTAACAAAATTTTCATGATGGTCACAATAATGGCTATATTTGATAATAGACTGTCTACATTTTAATTTAGGATCTTCTAGTGAAAACCCATGTCAATATGACTTTCTTCTCAAGAGGATTAGCTATGTACAGTCAAAAAAAGTGATTTCACTGGTCACCCTGCATATTACACTGAACAGCCCTCAACCAGAGTTATATTTCCTTACTGTGATCTTGATCTTCAAGATATGGACACGACTATTATATGTCACACTGTCCTGCCTTGATGTATATCCAAGTTAAATTATTTTTTTTCAGTACTTTAAAAGTTACAACACCCAGCCAGTGACCCAGGTCATAAAATTAATGTCCCTAAAATGATCTAGACAGTTCAGTGCATTTGAATTCATTTAAATCTCATCATGTGATGCTGAAAATCAGAAGCTATTAGTTCAAAACATGCGAAATTAACTTTTTTCATGTGCCCTTCTTGTGTGCTTTGACAATATTTGTAAACAATGGTTAAACTATAGCTATATTAATTATTTCTTTAGTATCATTGATATTTTCATAATATCTGTCATTGTAAAGACATAACTTTATATTTTACAGGAATTATGAATTTGTGAAGATTGAAAATCAACTGGACATATATAGAAACATTCACTTAGTTGAATTCACTTTCAAATGGTAATTCATGCATCACATATTTTGATTTTTAAGTTTCATGATCTCATGAACATAATAATATATAAAATTCAATTTTTCACTAATTCAATCAAATTCAAGCTGTCAGTGTGGTCTATGCAGAATGTAGTGAAAATAAAAAATGAAAAAAGTTTAAAAGCAGCATGAGAAAATTTGTAATTATTGTTTTTGTTTATATTTTGTTATTTATCTTTTTAATGTTATATTCTATGGTAAAATAACTTGTACGATGAAAAATGGTTCCTATGATTTATCAGTGACCATGAAATCTTATATTTTGTGATGGATGGTGAGGAGAAATAAATCAAAATACATAGTCACCAATGCATTCAATAATAAAACATTTGCATAAAAGTTATGGAAACTTTTATACGTATACTAAACAATTTTACTTTTATTACAGGCAATCTAAATATCCTTTCCCACATGATGAATGAATAATCAGACACTAGCTTTGCATACAGCAAAATTTATCCTTGTATACATTACCTTTAATTCTCCTTTTGCAACTCTCATTGACAATTCTATGACACAACCAGTAGCCTGTGGATAGAAAATAACACAGCGATAATCTTCAACTTTCTCCAAAATTATATCTGCATGGATCCCCTTAACCCACACATTACACTGTATTTGCAAAACACATATTCCTCCCCCTTAAAGTCAAAAAGTCCAAATTAAAAAGGTCTACAATTCTGAATAAAATTAGAAAAACTGCTATAATGGCACTAAAATCCAATCATGTAAAAGTACATGTCTAGGCTCATACAAAAGTACATGTACATGCTATTAGGTGTCTAGGCTACAAAAGTACATGTACAAACTATTACATGTATAGGCTGCACAAAAGTGCATGTGCATACTATTCCATGTCTTGGCTCATACAAAAGTATATGTTCATACTATTACATGTCCAGGCTCATACAAAAGTACATCTGCATTCTATTACATGTCCAGGCTCATACAAAAGTACATGTACATACTATTACATATATAGGCTCATACTAAAGTAAATGTATATACTATTACATGTCTAGGCTGTACAAAAGTAAATGTATATACTATTAATTGTCTAGTCTGTACAAAAGTAAATGTACATACTATTACATTCTAGGCTGTACAAAAGTACATGTGCATACTATTACATAGCCAGGCTTGTACAAAAAGCACATGTGCATACAGACAGAAAAATGATACCAGACCAACATTTTTCAGTCACATTTTTCTCATGCCATGTGCTGAGATGCCATGATGCTGGCAAGTGTGCTAATAAGTTCCAAATAGAAAAACAAGTTCAAAATATTAAAAAAAACAAGTGCAAATTATTACCAAACTGTTATGTAACAAACCCATAAAATTAATCAGGTCATTAAATAAGAACACAAATCAGAATATAAAATATCACTAGTCATGTGACTTTAGCAGTTTGACTAGACTTATAAGCAGGTACTTACAAAAACCTCATCAGGTCATTCACATACTAATAAAAAAAGATGACTTACAAATTTCATTTGTCTAGCTCAAGGAACTTTGCTTTAAAAGTGTTAACAGTGTTTTTACCAAAAGAAGTCTGTTCAGAATGTTTAAAAATGTGTAAAACTGCTGAATAACTGCTGTAATCTACTGGCTTGTAAATCTAATCATATCATTTACAGATGGATCAAAATATAATTTTTTTTGCTTCTTGCCAGAAAACTTTTTGTGATGGATGGAAAGGAGAAATAAATCAAGATACATTGTCACCAATGCATTCAATAAAAAAACATTTGCATAAAAGTTATGGAAAACTGCAAACAACAATGACCCAGATTTATCACTGTTAATGTACCATATCAGGATCTATGAATTCAGTCTTATTAACTACTTTTAACAAGATGCATAAAAAAAATTTGCTGGTGCATCATTTAACTGCAGGTCTAGGTCTATGAAGTTTGTAGCTGCATGCAGCTTATAAATAAATGCATGCTTATTACTATATTTATCCATGTATAACATACACTAGATTGTGGACAGTATATACAAGACATTCAGATCAAACATAATACATAATGCACTGGTTAATCTGGAGCAAAGATAATCAGATTTCAGTTCAAACTCTGGCAGATAAATATATATGCTGCTCAGATCTGGGTTAAATTGCTAGGAATGTAGACAATCTAGGTCTCTGCTGACCTGGTCTGGATTTATACTGCTAGAAATTTTGCGGAGCAAAGTCATTTTCTGATAAAAATCTTGGTTGATATTGTCAGACACTGAGCAAATCTAGGTCTTCTATAGACCATGGTTTACACTGCTTGAAATCTGTAAGATCTAGGTCTATGCTAATCAGATCTGGAGTTACACTGCTAGAAGTCTGTCAGTTTTAGTTCTATGTCATATAGATCTGGATTTCCAAAGCCAGAAATCTAGGAGCTCTTGGTCTATGTTGATCAGATCTGGGTTACTGGACCAGAAATCAAGCAAATCTAGGTCTTTTTTTAATCATAACTAGATTTATGCTTCTGGATTTATATTTACTTAAAATCTGGCTGTGTTGATCAGGCCTGGTTGACACAACTTGAAATCTGGTTGTTGTTGTTGTTGTTGTTGTTGGGCTTAACGCCATTTTTCAGCACATGATAGGCTATTCATGGCGGCCAGTATTAATGGTGGAGGAAGAAACCCGGAAATCACCGGAAAAAAAAAACGACCCACGAGAAGCTACTGGCAAGCTTTTTCACATATCCACATTCGCTGAATCCTCGAACCCACGCAGACAGAGGTGAGATGGCAGTGATCCGTAACAGACATCGCTTTAGACCACTTGGCCACTCCACTTGGGGCCCCCCCAACTTGAAATCTGGAAAATCTAGTATACACTGTAATCAAATCCAGGTATACACTGATCAAATCTAGGTATATACTGAGGAGATGTGGGTTTGTGCTGATCTGATCAGGATTTACAGTGCCTGAAAACTGAAAATTATTGGTCCCATACAGATAAAATTTTGGTATATACTCATTGGTTCAAGTTCTCTGCTGATCAGATCTGCATTTAAACTTCTTAAAATCAGGTAAATCAAAATCTACACTAATCAAATATTGGTTTACACAAATTTAAATCAAGTAAATTAAAATCTACACTGATCACATAAAGGTCTATGCAAATTTGAGTTGACACTGCTTGTAATCTGGCAAATCTAAATCTAGGTTGATCAAATCTGGATCTGTATCATTCACAGTTGGTTGCCTGTAAAATATGAATGTAAAATGCTCCCAATATTGGACTATTCATCTTCAGTAACTTTCCAGTAACCTGCATTGGAGATCATTAACTTGTCAATTGGTGCATGTTCATAGGCAGAAACAGTTGGGTATTTAACAACATGCCTTAGAAGTATTAAAGATCCTTCTTTGCACTCACATAAAGTCAAATACATTTTCTGCAATTTTCAGGTACCCTAGGAAGCAACCACATAGGTTTTTCTCGAAATATGTGTGATAGTAAAACTAGTTTTTTGTCTGAATTACAAAACAAGCTGCAAATTATACAAATCTGCTGACTGGTAAGAACAGATCACATCTGAGTTTTGACAATAACACTGACCATTATCAGGATAGAATCATATTTATAGAATGATCTCTGACCATTGCACTTAAAACCCAATGCTTTCCAAATGCCAATAAGATTAGAGGATTGGTTGAAAACTTCAATAGATATATTGGTAAACATCATGGTGCCATTACAATAATTGCATGTTGATAAAGTAGCCACCCTGGGGAGACCCTGCTGGGTTAAAGCAGTTGTACTTGATGCCACCACTGCAACACCTTTGGCTTATCTACCAATAAATACAAAGTACATTTACACATAATCTCCCCCTAATGAGTGAGGAATTGAAATGCAATTTAACAGACATCTTTTGAAGTGGTGTTACAACTTGCTATCAGAAATGCTATAGATTACAAAATAAAATGTCTCATTTCAAAGCTATTAATGTAATTTTACATAAAACCACAGGTCTTCAAAAAGTTTCAGACTTCTAGACTACTTATCAAAAAGATTCTTGATTTTAAGTACAAGACTGATGCATGCAGAGTTACCAGTCCTTTTATTATTCTGACCAAGTTACCTCAAAATATTCTTCAAAAAATATTAAGTATTATCATTCCCAATTTGTGAATTGTTGCCAAAGGCAGAGTTACTGAATCATGCATGTCTAGAAGTGTTCTGTGGACTCTTTATCCAATGCATGTCCATTAAATGACATTCAATCTGACTTGCAAACACTTCAACACAAATTTCTGATGCTGAAGATAATGATGTTAATGGTAGGAAAAGATAATTAAGTCTTACTATACTTGGGCAGGCATGATGATAAAACATTTATAAATAGCAAAATCAAAAAAAAAAGTATTTTGCACAACCTGATGTGTCATTGCTGAATCTCTATCATTATGTAACCCAACTGTTTGTCTGTTTATAAATATGTATAAAATTTAACAGCACATCAGCACAATACTAGCTATAGTACCAATTAAGTTTTAATACTGTAAAGATAAAAAGAAATTGAAAGATTTTATGATTTTATGAAGGCCAGTGTATCTGGTGGAGAAAAAAACCTGAAAGACTCCAAGCACAGGAAGCTACTGGTAAGCTTTCTGACAAGGCTTGAACTCAAGTGAACAAGGGTGAGATGCAAGTAATCTGTAAAGGCAAGTATCTTATACCACTCAGTCTCTTTGGGGCTGCATAAAGAACAAAAAAAATCCCAAATATTAACTAGATAAACTGATGAGAATATGTAGTATAACAAGATAAAAAAGGTAAAAGATGTTACACTTCTCATAAACAATTAAGGTAAGAAATAACAAACCTTTATAATAATATTATTGGTAAAAAGAAAATGCCATTACAGTCTGTATAAATCTTAAATTCTGAAGAAACAGGATAGTCAATTGATTTCTTGACTACTGTATATACTTACCTTTAAGTCAGGTCAACTGCACATAATGAGCTGTGTAGATCTGGATCTATGATGTTTGCTCTCCTGATTCCTTCTAACAAACTGCATAGACCCAGATCTGCTTGCACATTAAGCAACTTGCAAATATAGGTCAATGCAATTTGCAGTTCAATCTGACTTGTAAGAGAGTAAAGATGGTACATCAAACTGCTCTTAGTTGGCTAATTGTTAAACAATTTAGTTTCTACATCATATTAAATGTTGCATATGTGAAAATTTCCCTACTGAAAACACAGACTTTATTAGTGCAGCAGATCTTACAAGAGAAGGGGACCTGGCTAGCCAAGTAGTCTTAGGCACTAGATCAGTGAATCTCAAAACTGTCTATTCAACCCTTGGGTCAGCCAATACGGGTAAGTGAGCAAGTTTCCTAGTAGCTTCCTGTAGGTCTGTGGTTCATCCTGGAGTTTTCCAGGTTGTTCTTCTTCCAAATATTCTGGCTGCCAGATAAAACTCATCATGTGCTAACAACCAAACCTTTCTGACTAGAATGAACTGCTTGTTACCAAAATGAGAAAGAAGTATACTAAACTTTGTCTATAAAGAACTCCAAAGGACATTGAAATGCTGCCAAGATTTTATCTAATGGGGGTCAGGCAGGTCCCTCTAGTTACAAAAATTAGTGAGGGAGAAGGAAAGGAGTGGAGGAGTAAGCAGCCATAGTAAATATTTAACACTTCAATAGCCATCTCTATCTCTTCCTGCTCCACTCTGAGTTCTACTGAAATCTAAATCATTACAAGATGTTGTCTCTAAGCATTATTCTATTGATTGCTTAGTTCTTTCTTTCTTTCAATCTCAAAAATCTGAAAATGAAGTTTTAGCTTTCCTGGAGAATGAAAACATGTTCTATGTGTGTCAGCCCTCCTTCTATAGATTGTTTGTTGCCTTGACAACTCACCGTTCTAGCAGCTGTTGATGTGTGAAAGTCATCCCAAACTGTATCCGAGTCCACTCCTACTCCACCACATGGTAAAATACAAAACCTTGTTGGCAAATTTTCTAGAATGAAAATAAATATCCTGACTACATGAGCTTTCCCATCTTGTACTATTTACTGCAAGTAACATACAAAGGTCTTATTATCTCTTTTGTAACAAATTGCATGGCAGCAATTCTTAGCACATATCTTCATTTCTAATTAGATCATTTTGTCGGTTACTTAAAGGAATCATAAATCCAATTGCTTTATTTTCCATGTTAACACATCATCACCTGAAACTCACATAATACTTGACCTCACTCATAATCTTACAGATACTTATTTATTGCAATATAGCATTCTAAAGTGTTTCAGTAATGGAGTAAAAAAAATGCCTAATAAATAGATAAAGCTCATTCATGTTGCAACTTTGCAAACAAAAAACTCTGCCTCAAAAAATAATAACTTGAAACACAGCATGTATTTTTGTGTGAAAGTTTTTGTGAAAATTAGAGTGAAATTGAAGCTGTAAACATTTATGTAATTTGCTCTAAAAATAACTTTTGCCATAAGTGGGGGAACCCCAGTGTGTTATCAAATCAACAGTTAACAAATCTTCTCCAGATACTGAGGCTCAACTGATTATTTGACATTCCAGAAGAAAACTAACATGAACTTATGTTCTGGTATTTCAGTACTAGTAAAGTCTCTTGACTTCTCCAAACTTACCAAATAGTTTTGGATCCAATTTTTGCCTATTAAATTGGTCAGTTCCATACAACAATGAGTATGCTTCCGAATGGCAACTTTTAATTTCTTCAATTGACGCTTTTGTACATGTCAAGTGCTGCAAAGAAAATGAATGAAACCTATTACATGATGTTTAATATCACTTGTTGTTCTCTTTCTGCATTCCTTCTAAGAATTCTAATTCGCCATGCAGAATACATTCCGAAACAACAAGAACTCTCCAAATATCTAACATGACACAGCTGCCATAGCATGATGTGTCACGCTAAAAACATGATCTTGTATTTCCAGCCCTGTTTAAAAACATTTTCAGTAATCTTTACAACAAAAAATATAAAATAACCACTTCAATAAGTGCTTGCAACATGTGTAAATTGTAAATAGACATGCTTTGAGCATGTGTAAAATTATCCTTGGTGCCATTTATAAAGCAAATTATCATAGAGGCAATTAGAGGCAGAAAGGTCAGACTTAATCATTCACCTATTCATGTATTACAATTTGCTGACTATACTGAGGGTGAGGTGATAAGTCCTTTGAAGAATGCTGTGGGAGAGTCCATTGTGCAATTTGCATAGGTAAAGTTTACAAAGTGGAAGAACCCATTGGCCAAAATGGGAGCACGCCCATTAACATATTCATCATAATAAATGGAACATTCAGATCAGTTCTGTTATTATTCATTAAGTTAATCTTGTTAAAATACTATTAATTTACCCATGCTTTTCAGGATCATTTTAACCATGAAACAGACTGATTGTAAGACAATAATAAGCACAAGCCCATATTTGCATTCATGTTGAAAAAAGTGTCAACACTGGTATTGGACAAGGGCAATATTATTTTAAAAGAGGGCCACTGTGGTAACCATACTGGATATTAGATCTACACAATTTTTATTTATGAACAACTAGATGCTACAAGATGTAATGATGTGAAATCCCATGCTGATAAGACCTTCCAGTCAGGAGCAGCAATAACACGATCTTCAATGTGACTGCTGTGATGGCCATGCTGAACATCACCATTTTCACTATAGATTAGTAATACATTGTCAGAAATCTTTTATTGAAAACTCCATACTGATAAGAAATTCCATTCTGATGGATTAGCAATTTAAAGATTTTCAAGGTGGCCAAGTTTAGATGTCAGAGTGGCACCATTTTCATAAGAAATTGGAGAAATCATGCTGATATTACATTCTGTTCAGAAAAAGAAGTGATATCAAGACGATTGCCATGACAGCCATATTGGACATGATATTGGTATAATTTTTCTATAGTACTAATGACATAATGGCACTCATATTGGACATGATATTGGTATAATTTTTCTGTAGTACCAATGTCATAACAGTGACCATATTGGACATGATATTGGTATAATTTTTCTGTAGTACCAATGTCATAATGGCAGCCATATTGGACATGATATTGGTATAATTTTTCTGTAGTACCAATGTCATAACAGTGACCATATTGGACATGATATTGGTATAATTTTTCTGTAGTACCAATGTCATAATGGCAGCCATATTGGACATGATATTGGTATAATTTTTCTGTAGTACCAGTGTCATAACGGCAGCCTTATTGGGCATGATATTGGTATAATTTTTCTGTAGTACCAATGTCATAATGACAGCCATATTGGACATGATATTAGTATAATTTTTCTGTAGTACCAATGTCATAACGGCAGCCATATTGAACACGATATTGGTATAATTTTTCTGTAGTACCAATGTCATAATGGCAGCCTTATTGAACACGATATTGGTATAATTTTTCTGTAGTACCAATGTCATAACAGTGACCATATTGGACATGATATTAGTATAATTTTTCTGTAGTACCAATGTCATAATGACAGCCATATTGAACATGATATTAGTATAATTTTTCTGTAGTACCAATGTCATAATGGCAGCCATATTGAACACGATATTGGTATAATTTTTCTGTAGTACCAATGTCATAATGGCAGCCTTATTGAACACGATATTGGTATAATTTTTCTATAGTACTAATGTCATAATGACAGCCATATTGAACATGATATTAGTATAATTTTTCTGTAGTACCAATGTCATAATGGCAGCCATATTGAACACGATATTGGTATAAGTTTTCTGTAGTACCAATGTCATAATGACAGCCATATTGGACATGATATTAGTATAATTTTTCTGTAGTACCAATGTCATAATGGCAGCCTTATTGAACACGATATTGGTATAATTTTTCTATAGTACTAATGTCATAATGAAAGCCATATTGAACACGATATTGGTATAATTTTTTCTGTAGTACCAATGTCATAACAGTGACCATATTGGACATGATATTGGTATAATTTTTTGTAGTACCAATGTCATAACGGCAGCCATATTGAACACGATATTGGTATAAGTTTTCTGTAGTACCAATGTCATAATGACAGCCATATTGGACATAATATTGGTATAATTTTTCTGTAGTACCAATGTCATAATGGCAGCCATATTGGACATGATATTGGTATAATTTTTCTGTAGTACCAATGTCATAATGGCAGCCATATTGGACATGATATTGGTATAATTTTTCTGTAGTACCAATGTCATAACAGCAGCCATATTGGACATAATATTGGTATAATTTTTCTGTAGTACCAGTGTCATAACGGCAGCCATATTGGATATGATATTGGTATAATTTTTTTGTAGTACCAATGTCATAACAGCAGCCATATTGGACATGATATTGGTATAATTTTTTGTAGTACCAATGTCATAACAAATAACAGCAGCCATATTGGACATGATATTGGTACAATTTTTTTGTAATACTAATGTCATAACAGCAGCCATATTGGACATGATATTAGTTTAATTTTTCTGTAGCACCAACAAAATATCATAATAAATCTTTTAATGAAAAACCCATGTTGACATGATCATCTACTGAGAGGCAATAACAAGATTTTCAAGATGGCCACCATATGGCCAAGCAAAACCATTTTTATTCAGAAACAGACATTACAAATTCTACTGGTCAAAACTGATTTATACTTGGGAGAAGTGATAACAAGATTTTCACTATGACTGCTCTGGTTGCCATATTCTACAACAGATTGGCACCATTTTCATTCTGGACCAACAGTACATCATATGAAGTCTCATTTTCATTCTGGACCAACAGTATATCATAAGTCTCATTTTCATTCTGGACCAACAGTACATCATAAGAAGTCTCATTTTCATTCTGGACCAACAGTACATCATAAGAAGTCTCATTTTCATTCTGGACCAACAGTACATCATAAGTCTCATTTTCATTCTGGACAGTACATCATAAGAAGTCTCATTTTCATTCTGCACCAACAGTACATCATAAGAAGTCTTATTTTCATTCTAGACCAACAGTACATCATAAGTCTCATTTTCATTCTGGACCAACAGTACATCATAAGTCTCAGTTTCATTCTGGACCAACAGTACATCGTAAGTCTCATTTTCATTCTGGACCAACAGTACATCATAAGAAGTCTCATTTT
The DNA here is from genome assembly GCA_016746295.1 of Potamilus streckersoni. Lineage (NCBI taxonomy): Eukaryota > Metazoa > Mollusca > Bivalvia > Unionida > Unionidae > Potamilus > Potamilus streckersoni. The sequence goes on along the minus strand of JAEAOA010001885.1, from coordinate 831,933 downwards.
CATTCTGGACCAACTGTACATCATAAGTCTCATTTTCATTCTGGACCAACAGTACATCATAAGAAGTCTCATTTTCATTCTGGACCAATAGTACATCATAAGAAGTCTCATTTTCATTCTGGACCAACTGTACATCATAAGAAGTCTAAGTAAAAACCCAATAATGAGAAGACCATCCATTTGGAGTACCAGGAATAACAGTGGGCATATTGGATAAATAATCAGCTAGACCTTGGGATGAACATGCATAAAGTTTCATGGAAATCCTCCAAATAGTTTAGGAGTTGGGATAACCAATTTGTGTAAATTGATCAATGGTCATCATATGATGGACAACATACCATCCAGCAAAGTGTTTTGTCTATATCAGTAGAAATAAAAACTTCTCTGGGATCAGAAAATGTGCATGATTTCATTTTTTTAACTACATGCATACATTAACAGGTGAAAAGACCAATTACAAATGTATGACAGCACATGAAAATGTGTTGCATAAATGATTATCTTTATGAAAGAGCTAAATGCATAAAAATGATTTAAAATTATGTGGTTCACTTGAAAGAAAACTTACTGCACACTTGGAAATAAGACCTTCCTCCTGTAAATGTGCCCATATGTTCTGAAGTCTACCTGCATGTTCAGGGTGAACAGAATTGTTTAAACAACTGCACTGGTGTTTTAACATTACACTTTCATAAGCCACACCTGTGAAATAAAATTAAAAATATGAAGACAGTAAATTATGAATATTTTATTCAAATCTTTCAACATGGCACTGTATCAAATTCTCTGCAAATGACATATATATTACCAAGATCTAATACCATGTAAATGTAAAGAGTTGGCTTTAAAATAATAATAACCATACAGACTCTGTTATAAATGGTGCCTCATGCAACAACAAATATGGGTACATTTTGTTTGCAGTTGCACAGAACTTACAAGCAAGTACAGATGACAACTGTAATGTGAATCTTGTAATTCTAACTTTGTTTAAATTTATTTTTTGTTTTTGCAGCTAAAAGGTAATAATGACACATATCTCAAAGTCCGATGCATAATTAACCACATTTGAAATGAGGAAAACAGTCATTCAACACACACAAAACTAACAGTATAAGGTGTTAAAACGACTGTTTGCATATATGACTGAATTTTAATATAGAAACTGTACAGAAAACAAGCAATTCAACATAAAACAAAATGCCAGTACCTGAAAGGGACTGTTTGCATATATGACTGAATAATAAAACAGAACTACATAGAAAACAACATGCTTTGTGTTAATTATACTCTCCTTAGGTGCACAGAAGCAGTTCTGTTGCTTGGATGACATGAAAGTGTAACTTACTTTTGTCCCAATTTATGCTTAATATAAATAGTGTGCATGTGGTTGCTTTGGGCACAGTGGGAGAGAAATAAACCAGCACCATGTGTGAAAATCAACAAAATTAGGTTTTACTTATATTAACTTCAATGCATACTGAATGAGAGGTGTACAAAAACAAAGGTAAATTTCCATAACCAGCAGCATATGACAACATACAGATTGTGTACACTATACAGGTAAATCCTCATCCATCAACAAGGCAGCACCTGCTATATACTGGCCCTGTTAATTTCTTTCCATGTGTATACATCAACATTTTTGTTCTTCTAAAGTCAGGATAATTGGAATTACATTTTTGGGGTTTGACTAAGTGAAGTATTAATTTTCTCTATAACGTATCCATATGATGATGTACAAGTAAAAGAAAAGTACATAATATCTTCACTTAAACTTTCTAAATATAAACTTTTTAAACATTGATAAACAGTCCCTATAATTTGTTGATTTGGATGGAATCATATTGTTTCTGTAGAAGATAATTGTTTTTATTCATAACAATAATGAAAACCATAAAAATTGGTATCCATGAAAATTATTGAATTCAGTCATATGTACAATGTCAAAGTGTCTGTTGTACACTTGAATTTTGTTTAAATAATAAGTTTGCAAATATTTTAATTAATTGCTGTTCTCCACAGACACAAATTTCTTTGATTAGAAAATGTTTATAATGTTCAGTATAAATTCTGTAAGAGATAAATATTTAATATCTGCGAGTATTTCATGCTCTCAATGCCCATTAATGTTATGTTGATTAATTATAATGTTTTGTTGCTTTGAGAGAATCACTCTAAAGCAGTCTGCAGGTAAAAGTAAAAATGGATCAACATGACATGAATGATCCTATCAATAAAATGTCAATAAAGGCCAATGTTCCAAGTCAAACATGGCTAATTCCATTATATTATGCCAGAAAATGGAGTAAATCAACCTTGACCTAGCATCTTTTTAACACAAGTCCAAAATCTGATTTAAATTCTGAAGCTTATTTAATTGTTCTTCAGCAGAAACAAAATTCATGAAAGCAAGGCATGTATAAAATTATATACACTATATATACATCACCCAAGACAAAAATATGCCACCATTACTTGACCTAAAAGTCTTGACCAAGCATCTAGAAATGTAAATAAAGCTGCAAGATCCAAAGTTAGTAAAGTTAATAAACCAGGACCACACTGCCATCTTTTTGTTTTCAGTCTAATAAACCAAGACCCCACTGCCATGGATTAGTTTTGAGACAAAGAAACATGACCTCACTTCGATATATTTGTTTTGAGAGTAATAAACCAGGACCTTATTACTAGCGATTTGCTTTGAGTCCAATAAACCAGGACCTCATTACTAGTGATTTGCTTTGAGTCCAATAAACCAGGATCTCATTGCTAGTAATATATTTATAGTCCAATAAACCTGGACCTCATTGTTAGTGATTTGCTTTTAGTCCAATAAACCTGGACCTCATTGTTAGTGATTTGCTTTTAGTCCAATAAACCTGGACATCATTACTAGCAATATGCTTCGAGTCCAATAAACCTGGACCTCATTGATAGTAATTTGCTTTGAGGCCAATAAGCCATGACTATACAACCATCTGTTTGCTTTGAGACTCATAAAAAAGGACCACATTGCCACCAAATTGCTTTGAGACTTTTAAACCATTACTAAAGGTAACTATGTGTAGCCAGATCTAAAAAAATTCTTCTAAAAATATAACTTCATTATTAAGAAAATGCTTTGGTTTGCTTTAAAGACTGTCAAACAATTGGATAGATGAAAAAAGTTTTATAAAAGTAAAACTGAGTTCATGAAAGACATCTGCCCTCTCTCCAAAGGGATAAATAGATGGAAAAATGTCAATGGTAGGTCATAACTACTAACATGCAAGGCTACTAAATATGGATGGTTGTTAGTACTTGCAAACCTGGGCATATAAGTAAAACTCTGTTAAATATTCACTCATTTCATGTTGTACAACTAGTTCTAATAATTAGTGAAACTACTCTTTATCTGAGGGCACAGATACTGGCATGACAATTTCTTGTGAAGTCATGGTCATTGATTAAACCCACAGAAACCAACAACTTATGATAGGTAAGACTTCCACTTGTATATAATGCAATCCTGGATCTAATCCAGGTCATAGAGGATCCAATATAGGACCACCAAGAAATAAAGCAAGTGTATTGAAACTGCAGTATCTAAGTTCTATTGCACCTCAAGTCACCTGCCTCAAATCCCTCATATGATTTTCAATCTCAAACAGCCCTTACCGGTAGTAAAGGGATATTTGACTGGTCCTGTCTCTGGGGACTTGGCAACAAAATTAAACGTGACCAAAGGGCTGGACTGAGTCCTGGCTAAGGGTCGGTGATTTGATGGCCCCTTGTGTCGTGGTTTAACCCCATCACGAAGCTTGGCTGATTTGAAATTCTCTGGGTCCTCAGACGGTTTTTCTGACAGAGTATCATCCATTTTGCTTTCCTTGACCTCTATCACATCAACCTCCTCAACATCCTGAGATTCCCTCATTTCCTGGAAGATCAAATTAATCAAATACAAAACTTCAGTGATACAATTAAATATTTAGAAATTCAATAACTTTGGTATAACTGAGACCCAACATTTTTAGTCAACATTTTGTTCATCAGATGTCAATTATCTCAGATGTCAATTATCTTACACCACGTCCTCATTAAACTCACAGAAATGTATTACTGCTGACAGTTCTGTGCTTTACATCACCTAATTTTATAAAGCTGAACAAGTACAGAGAGGTCACCTATTGTGCCAACAAAAAGTGGTAGGTCCAAACATTCCAGAAAATGATTAAATGATTTGCACCTGAAAAATGTGATTTTCAATGATGCTGATTTCAAGCTGGGTTTGTCACAGAATAAGGCTATAAATCATTTGGTTATGCCTTGAATCTATTTTCAATCTTTATTCGTTGTACATGCGTACAACTTTACCTGGGGTGAATCACTCTGCTCCAGGTAAAGTGATTTCAAAATTACATGCAGAGGTAAATGGAAAAGTTTTG